>PVIJ01003732.1:0-56807 GCA_004024925.1 Scalopus aquaticus
GGGACCCTTGAAATGGAGCCCGTGCCACTGAGAAATGAACTGTCCCTTCAGCTGATGGAAGTAGACAGCGGGGGCTAGTGACGGCCTTGGTCAGGGCGCCTGTAGGACAGGAGTTAGGAGCTGCCTACCACCAATGGGGGTGGCTGGGTTATTTCTCCAACCCTGCAAACAGCACCTCACCGGCCCTGCTGTCACTCCTCCCCCTCAGGAGGAAACCAAGGACCTGGCAGTGAGGCAATGGTGGCGAGGGGGCTGGGGAGCGGGTGTCACTCCGCCAGCCTGGTGTCCTACCCTTGAGACCCATCTCCACCCCGAACCGCACCGCACCTAGGTCATCGCTGGGCAAAACAGGCCTTGCTGCGAAGCCTCAGACGTGCTCTGGGCGTTCCCAGAACGAGTGGAAGAGAGTCCATGGCGCAGCAGACCTCTCCTGTCTCCCCGCTGCTCCCCTCAGCAGTGGATTTCAGTAGATCCGCCTGTTCTGCCCCCACTCTGTCTCTGGGGACTCCTCTCACCCCCCCCAACACCTCTGGCCTACACCCCAGCTCTTATATACATAAATAAATAAATCTTTAAAAAAAAATCTTCCGCCTAGGGGGCCTGCTACCAAGGCCTCTGGAAGCTTCCCAGGGGGTCCAGGCCAGGGCTTTCCTCGCCACCACGCTGCCTCTTCGTGATTCAGCTCCCAAATCCCACCTCGTTGCTTGAAAACCAGGAATGAAAAATTGACACTGGATGAATCCGACGTTAAACGAACTTTCGGATTTTTGAACAAAAAGAAAAATAGCAACAACACTTGAGCAACACTGAGGGTCTGCAGTGTCCTTTTTGTCAGGATAGCCCATTTCTGTCACTAGCTGCCTTGAGGAAGCTTCCTCCTCTCCCTCACCTTGCCCGCAAGGGCAGAGTCAGGAAAAGCTGCCCTGGGGTGGGCAGGGGAGGGGGCAGCCGAAACTTAGCCCAGTCATTCTAGCAATTTCAAGATTAGGTGAAGTGGAAATTTCCTAGAAGGAAGAACTCACCTAACTAACCCTTGAAAACAAAGTGAGACTGGATGAAGTTATCTCAGAAACTAGACTAGATAAAGCCAGCAGGAAGGAAAACCCACAGATAGAGATAACAAGGCGATTACTTACTGCAAGAAGCAAAGCCCTCAGAGACAGGAATCTCAGTCAGCTTCCCTGTGGTCTCACACTTCCCGGAGCACCAACCACCTCTCTTTTGCTTTTACTTTGTCGCTTATGAAGACAGTAAAATGCTGTTTTAGTTGGTGTAAGCCACTCATAGAAAAGAGGAGAAAACCTCTTCTTCTGAATTATCATTTACCAATGTTTGTTGTATCTTTTTTTTTTTTTAGAGAAAAAAGAGCAGAGTTCGTGCTTTATAAATAATACAGAGGAGCAAAAGTGAAAGGTAGCAATCGCCTGTAATTCCACTAGCATCCATGGCCGCTGCTGCTGTTTTCTCAGTATTTGAAACATATTTGGAACTTCCTTTGTGTGCATGCATGAGAGTACAGATAGATTGCTTCTTAAAAACCAAACTGAGAATAGAATGATGGTTTCTAGGAACTGGGGGAATGAGGGGTTGGGGAGATGCTGTTTAAAGGTGCAAACATGCAACTAGTAGATAAATAAGTCGTGGATATTTAATGTACAGTATAATGATTGGAGTCCCCAACATGTATGCAAAGTTGCTAGGAGACTAGATCTTAATTGTCACCACAAAAAAAGAAGTGGCAATGATAGAACCGATAGGGCTTTTAGCTAACACTAAGCGGGTACTTACATTGCAATATGTAAGTGTAGCAATCAATACATTGTGTACCTTAAACTTAGACAATAATATCTGTCAATTATAGTTTATCTTAAAAAAACTGGGATTATGCTATTATGAAGCTGTCACCTTTCTTCAATTTACTAGTGTTGTAAATATACTTCCACATCATTAAACTCCTCTATAATATAGTTTTCAATAATTGCCTAATAGTGCATTCATTTTATGGAGCAACCATAAGCTTTTAAATCTGATTTCTGATTTTCTTTGTCTTTATAATAAACAATGCTGTAATAAATATTCTGGACACTAACATTCTTTTCACTGATTTAGAATATCCCTGGTATAAATTCTTAAAATTTAAATTTTGGGGTCAAAAGTCATTTTAAAACTTATTTATTTTTTTGCATAGAAGAATTGGGGTGCAGGCCAGAGGTGGGGCCGTCAGAGGGTTCCCCAGAGACAGACTGGGGAGCAGAACAGGTAGATTTACTGAACTACACTGCTGATTAGAGCTGCAGGCATAGTGGTGATAGCCCTGAGACTTAACCCCTAGGCCACCAGGGAGGCAGGCCCCTTGGGGTCAAAAGTCATGCCAAAATGTAAGGCTTTGATACGTGTTAATTTCCTTTCAAATGGTTTGACTGTGTGCATATATTTCGCAGTATACGTGTGTTCATTTTCCAGTGTCCTGTACCATCTTTTATTATCCTTAAGACGCTTGACAAAACAAATAGCTAAGCAGTATACTGATGCTGCTTTCACTTGCAATTCTTTGTTTCCGTGTAAAGCTGAACATTTTATATGCTGGATGGTGATTTGTATTTCTTTTTTTATTTCTATATACATATTTTACATCATTGTTCATTTTTGCAAAATGTATGCTTGTATGCTTTCTCCTTTTAGGTGTATTCCCCATAAAATTCCCACCAGTCCACCCGTGAACCGTCACCATAGTCCCTTGTGCTCTTCTCGCCCCTGTTTTGATGCCGCTACCTCCTCCTCCCTTGCAGAATGTCTCTGATTTATGGTTGCCTGCTAATTGTTTCTTTTTTAATTTATTATGTCTCTGATTTATGGTTGCCTGCTAATTGTTATTTTTTTTTCCTGATCCCTTATTTGGTTCCCCTATATTCCTCCTATAAGTGAAACCATCCAATATTTTTCTTTTTCCTTCTGGCTTATTTTACTGAGCATAACCTATGTATTTGCTGGTAAATATATTAATTTATTTTCATTTTCTATTAGACTTGACTGATGTTTTGCTGGTCTTTTGTTGTTATCATTTGAGAAAACATATTCTTGGGTTAATTTTCACTTCTTTCTGTTTCTGATTTATCCACTTTATTTACATTTACTATGTCCTTCAGTTGTTATATATGTTTTGCTCTTCTTTTTATAACTCTCGAAATGACTAATAAGCACATTTATTTTTAGTCTTAGTTAATAATGGAAACATCTGCATCTATGAATTTTTCCCTGACTGCTGCTCTGACCACATAACATAAGAATATAGATGTGAAAATGAGTCCCAGGGCAAGATAGGGTTAATTAGGCAGCTTCAGGGACAGTCAGGTAGGGACTTCAGAGGTGGAGATAAGGGCAGTAAATTCTAGGTGCTAACCAAAGTATACTCCAAAGATAAGGGCAGTAAATTCTGCCAACCAGACATACTCCAGAGACAAGGTCAGAGGTCCAGCGAAGCTAATGCGACAGATAATTTTAAGGCTAAAATGTAATCAGGACAGTAAATGTTGGCAGACCTTAAAAGAAAAACTCTAAGATAGAAGATGGGAAAATGGGCACACCTGCCCGGAGGAGGATAGCCATTAGGAGAAAAAGCCAGTTACAAAATAGAATGATGAGCTTATAGAATAGAGAAAAAAAGGTTTAAATACCCCTAGACATAGGCCTATAGTGGCAACTTTGCCCCTCTTTGGCAGCTTTGCCTTGGAGTCTTTGCTTTTGTTCTTTTCCTTTCCAAATAAACTGTTTCTTACTTTCTTGAATAAAGATTTGCTTCTCTTTGCTTACTTACCTAAAAGTCTGTGAATTCCTTTTTACAGCTTCGTGAGACAAGAACCTGTGGTGGTTCAAGGGTTAACAGGGCATACTGGCATCAAAACTTATGGGGAGTACCACAATAATGTAAAAAAAATAATTAAAGAAATAAAGGAGAAAAAAAGAATATGTATGTACACTGATCTCATTATTCATTTTCAAGATAGTTATTACAGTCTTAGTTTTTTTTCTAAAGCCCAGTAATTATTTAGAAAGTGTTTTCTAAATTCCTAAGCCTTTTTCAGATTTAAATGTGTCATATTTTAAATAGCATTCTTATTCATCTCATGTACATTAATGTATTTTAATCCTAGAATTGCTAAGAGGAAATCTGTACAATTTACCCATTAATCTCCAAATATATTTAATTAATAACTTCAAAGAGACATCCAATAATATTCTTTTAAAGGAATCATGAATAAATACTGTGCTATCAGAGTAAATTTCCTTTTTATGATAAAAAATACTATATGTGACTGTGTCATATTTGTAAACTTAGATCCATTACATTAATGAGCTATGAAATGGAACATTTTTTAAGGTAATAAGATTTTCACATCAGGATAAAGCAACCCATGACTATGGGTTGATGTGCCTGGTGATGGCGGTGACTGTTGGCATGGAAAAGTGAGAACAGACTCTAGAAACCTTTCAGAGGGCGACTCCATCTATGGGGTTTCCCAGCCTGTGGTTCTGGAGAGTGAAAAAGAGAAAGCTGGGCCTCCCTGGTGGCACAGCAGGTTAAGCGCTGCGCTGTGGAGCTAGCAGCGGCTTCACCAAGGGTTCGATGCCCAGCCGGGGAGATTCCCATATGGCGCAGCAGGCCTCACCCGCTGCTCCCCTCAGCAGTGCATTGCAGTCCATCTGCCTGTTCTGCTCCCCATTTTGTCTCTGGTGAACCCTCTCACTGCCCCACAATCTGGCCTGCACCCCAGCATTGTATGCATAAATAAATAAATAAATAAATAAATATATATATATATATATATATATATATATATATATATATATAAATAAAAAAGGGAAAGCAGTCAAGTACCCGAGATTTCTAGCCTGGGAAAACTGAGTTGATAGAAACATGCCTATCTGTTCCTGGAATGCAGGAAGGGGCAGGAGGGACCGTGGAGTCAGTTAGACACGTAAGGTTGAGAGACCGGCAGGATCGCACGCAGGATAGCGAGCTGGAGGGAGGCAGCAGAAATGCTCACCCCTTCCCCTGGCCCTTGATTCTGCCCATCTGTTCCAGGCCAACCCTTGTTCCAGAGTCCTCTGGACTAAGCCCCTGGCCCATGGCTTTCTCCCCACTGCCCTCCATCCCAAGAAAGTTTTCCTTCTCTGCATTTTTGATCACCTCTCTCTTGAGTTTTTTGTTTTTCTCCCGATTCTATCAGTTTTAGGAACCTCTTCTCAGATTACCTAGCACCCACATCCACCCCTCCTTGCTTCTTTTTTTTACATCCGTTCATAACTCAGAACACCACAGAACCGTGCAGAATCAGTAAACCTGAACGTAATCTAATATATTCTTTAGCCCGGGGTGATAGTGTACAAGTGGAAGCAAAAATTGAGGTTCAGAAAGGGTGACATAAAGTCCAGGATGCCTGACTCTTATTTCCAAGCTCCCCTTTTCCTGCTTCTTCCTTTGAGTTATTCATTCTACAAATTCTTGTTCCCCTTCCTTCTCACCTCCTGAGCCTCAGGGCACTGCCTGGGCTGTTTCAGGCCCTGCGGGCTGCTGGTACTTGAGTTCAAGCAGGACTGCAGCCCTCAGTGTGCTGTCTCCACCTCCCAGTGCGCCTGCTCCCTGGCAGTCACACCCAAGTCGTTCCCACATGGCCATCTGGCAGCACCCCAGGGCCAAGCCAGGGAATCCGAGCTCTCGGACCTGGAAGATCTGATCCCAGCTGAGGCTTCGCCCCGTCCCCCAGCCATGCTGCCAGCTAGTCCCCACTGGGCCCTTTCCTGCCTCTGGCCTTCCCGTGGGTTCAGCTCACACTCCTGAATTTGAACACTGGGAGCTTTCAGTTTCCGCTCCAAGTGTCTGTGCCGTTGTTCCAACCTGCCTCTATGACCGCTTGCTCTGAGAAACCTTCCTGTGCTCTTGTGAAAGGTTTTATTTGGCGTCGACTTGACCAAGCCACTGGTTTTTTATTCTCGCCTTCTCCTTGGTGCCTGCGGCGTTCTGTTCACATTTGGACGTGTGAACTGCTGCCACCATGATTCACCTTTGTGTCCTGCAAGGGTCAAGTTCCTGAAGGGCAGGGACTTTCTGGGGTCAATTTTGCATTTTTCATGGCCCATAAATATTTGGTTGTAGGAGAGTTCACTAATCCTAATCTAAGAAGCTCAAAGCTGTTGGTATTAAGAGTATCTTGAGACACATTTTCCCCCCTTGTTCTTAAAAAAAATTAACAACAACAGAAGAAGACCTTCCAGGAGCTATCATAAACAAGGCTTTGGAATATTTTTGTCTTCATTCTGCCATTTCAATACCCTATTTTAAGATGAGATGTTTTTATTCAAAAGGCTCATCAAATTTTGTAGGTTAATTAACAGCCATAACCATTATGAACTTTGTCTTATTTTTCACAACCGAATAATATTTTACTTCAGTGAAAGTTAATCACTACTGCCTGGAACAAAAATTAGACAAACTGAATGAGTGTACTTTGCCACTATCATATTCCTGGAGTGGAAATTCAAGGACAGTGTCCTAAACAGAATGCATGTGTGCCTGCGTGCCTCATCCTGTGACTGAAGAGCAATAATTCGGAATGGGCCCCACGGAGTAAAAGCAAGACTGTACCAAGTCTTCGGATATTTCCTCCTAGATGTTTAATGATTGACAGGACTTCTTGAATGTTATATGGAAAGTTTTCATGGTTTTGTCACATAATGCTTGTTTTTCTAGGCTAAAACTCTGGCAGCCATGTCTGGAGTAGGTTTTCGGTTTTCGATCCATTAGGCTGCCTGTGGAGTTTACCCAGAAGGCTTTAAGCATACATGCTTCCTTTGCCAGTCTTTATATATATATGTGGGGGGGGGGTGTTCCCATCAAGCCCCCTTTGGTTAGATGCTTTCATTTTCACAAGAGAACCTTAAACTACCCTACTCCTGGTTGGTATACAAAGCATACGAATTACTCAATACCTCAAAGTTTCTGCCCCTGAGTTTGGCCAGTGACAACGACCTTGTACTCTTTACCCTATTAGCAACAGCCCTATCATCTTTGGAGGACTGTAAAGGACCTGCATGCAAGACCTTTATTCCTCCAAATCAGAGAGGCAGGGCAGGTGGCTACTTGCAGCACTTACCATCTTGCCAATGTTAATCGCAAAGCTTTCTCCTTCTGGGCTTGGATTCAGCCACAAAACTTCCCCGCACAGTTATTCAGGCAGCAAGTATGAATGGACCAGAGTGGAAATGCCAGCCGAGAGCGGCTTGCCATCCCCAGGGACAATAATTCAATGGTAGCCTGGATTGGGCCAGAGCATTCCGCTGCACAGAAAAGATTGGCTAGTTGGCAGCACTGAGTTACTGCTTGTGCTTTGCGATGGCAGCGTGGTTTACACTGAGAGGGGCTGTGTGTAACTCCTCAGAATACTCATTCCTACTTAGCTTTATGAGGAAGCAGGATCTCTCGGTACTAAAAATCAATAAAGACTATACATCTTAAAATCTATCAAAAGAGAACTCTAGCATTTATTTTCCAAACACTGGAAAACCTTACACAATTGTTCTCTCTCTCTCTGGGCACCGAGAAGTTCACAGTCACACCCCTGGCCCACCTTCAGCAAGGTCGTTTTCGTTTGTGCTCGGAGAAGTTCAGGACCCAATGACTTGCCTACTCATTTATCTTATTCTCGGTGGCATTATTTTCTTTTTTTTTTTTAAAGATTTATTTATTTATACAAACAAGCTGGGGTACAGGCCAGAGGCACGGGGCGGCGAGAGGGTTCACCAGAGACAGAGTGGGGAGCAGAAAAGGCAGATCAGAAATACACTGCTGAGGGGAGCAGCGGGCGAGGCACGAGAGGTTTGCCGCACCATGTGGGAATCTCCCTGGCCGAGCATCGAACTCGCTTCGCGAGCTGCCAACAGCTCCATAGCGCAGCGCTCAACCGCAGCGCCACCAGGGAGGCCAGTGGCATTATTTTCTTCCTCATAAATCCCCCTTTCCTCGATTCCTTCAACATCATTCATTTCATTCATCAGCAATATTTGTCAAGCATCTGCAGGTCTGTCAGTTACTGTGTTAAGTGCTGGGGATACAAAGTTGAACAAACTGATGAAAGTCCAGTCTCTTAGGAATTTACATTCTAGTAACCAACCAACCAACAAATAATCCAGTACCCGAATCGAATGGTGAGGAACACCAGGAGGAAAATGAAACAGGTAATGCAGTACAGTTGAGAGGTAGGACTGCTACTCAAAGGGTCTTTGATGGAACTGCAGATGTGCACCCCCAGGAACTTTGGTGAAATGCAGAATTTCAGGTCATATCTCAGAACTACTGAATCAGTCTGCATCTTCACGTGATCTCTAGGTGATTCCTGTGTCCAGCACACATTGAGACTAGCTACAACTTCAGAAATGGTTGTTAGGAAAACTCTCTATAAAGAGATGACATTTTAGCTGGGGACTGAATCAGAAGAAAAACTCAGCCATATAAAACCAGGCAAAGAGCGGTCCAAAGAATAGGAACAGCAAAGGGGGATGTTCTGAGGCAGGAATGGACAGGGAAGACCAGTGTGGGTGAGACAAAGCGAGAGAGGGACCTTGAATTCTCTGCTTTATCAAAAATTTATCAAAATCCCTATAATGAAAATTGTTGATTTGGGGTGATTGCTCAAAAAATCCTGCATGTAAGACCTTCTACAAGTCAGAGACACTAAATAGATTTTTGCATGCAGTCACTCACCCTATCATTTTTGGAGGACTGCCATCCAGGGGGAAGAAATGGAAAATCTACCCTGGATTAAGCCAGACCATTGAGCCCTGTGCAGTGGATGAAAAGGACTGTTTTGATGGAGCATACAATTGATTGAATACACTGTGCTTCGGGATTGCCAACATTTACATTAAGGGCACCTGTTCAACTATTTACAACACTTTTTTCCCACTTAGTTCATGATTTCATCTTTCTGAGTTAATGGGTTTTCTCTCGGGACTAAAATTCAGAAAAACTATGCTTCTAAAAAATTTTAAAAAGAGTTGGTTTTTATCTCTGGCCATTTAAAACTTACAGTCAAATCTCCCACCCACCTTAAACAACCATTTTGGAGCCCGGGGCCTGCATACTTAAATGCTAACTTTTCTAGTTTCCTTCCACTAAGTCTCCCCCCAACACCATTTTGGTTCCTTAACTATTTTACCGGTAATGTCTATATTTTTTTAAGATTTATTTATTTATGCATACAAGCCTGGGTACAGGCCAGAGGCGTGGGGCGGCAAGAAAGTTCACCAGAGACAGAGTGGGGAGCAGAACAGGCAGATCGACGGAAATACACTGCTGAGGGGAGCAGCTGGCAAGGCAGGAGAGGTTTGCTGCCCCATGTAGGAATCTCCCCTGCTGGGCGACAAACTCGCATGGCCCGCTGCCAACAGCTCCACAGCACAGCGCTTAACCTGCTGTGCCAACAGGGAGGCCCTAATGTCTATATTTTAGCAGTAGTGTCTGAACTCGTGGAAAATGGTGAGGTGAACTAACTATAAAAATCAACTCAGAAATTTAAACAGGCTGTCTTTGGACCATTTTCTGTGCATTCATTTTTCAGACAAAAATGACTGACAGGGCCTCCCCGGTGGCGCAGCGGTTAAGCACTGCGCTGTGGAGCTGTCGGCAGTGGCGACGCGAGTTTGACGCCCGGCCAGGGAGATTCCCACATGGCGCGGCAGACCTCTCCTGCCTTGCCCGCTGCTCCCCTCAGCAGTGTACTTCTGATCTGCCTGTTCTGCTACCCGCTCTGTCTCTGGTGAACCCTCTCGCCGCCCCACAGCTCTGGCCTGTACCCCAGCTTGTATGTATAAATAAAAAATAAATCTTTAAAAAAAAAAATGACTGACAGTTGCAACATTTTATAAATGAAGCCAGCTTCGTAGGATCAGAATGAGCTTAATCAAAATTTTCTGTTGAAATTTCTTTTCTCTGTGTTCCTTCTAGCACAACATTTTGCATGTTACCTCTCCCAATCAAAAATGGAAGAAAAAGAAACCCAATGTGCTAGCATAAAAACTTTATGGTTGGCATCTCAAGAAACAAAAATAGCAGATCTTAGCTATGCAGAGGGATTGTTATCTTCCAGAGTGAAGAGGTCTATTGTGTAAAGCAGTGTACTAAGTCCTGTAAAAGCGGCTTCCCACATTTGCTATCCAAAACTCTTCCCACTAATCAAATCAAGAAAAGCTGCAGTTGCCAAATCCCTTACCACCTATCAACCCCTTGCCACTTCTCTCACTTTCTGGTGACTTCTTGTCGCACTCAAACCCATATTGCCACAACTTCAGATTGTAAACTCCTGGAGGCTAGTTATAGTTGTCAGGAAAGCATGTACTCAAAAAATACGATTTGAATGAATGAATGAGAGATTTCTGAGTAAGGGGAGAAAAGCTGGTTATAACCTCCACGTTTTCTTGTGGACCCACAGTTGTAAATAGAGTAAAGCTCCCAATAATCTCAGAGCGCATGCAGGGCGGCAAGGAGTTTCAGTCCTAACTTGAGGCCTTTTCTCCACCGGTACTAGGCTGCAAGAGCTCACTAGCGCCTAGGAAAGGTCACTAGGAGAAGATATCAGGATATACAGATGTTGAGTCCACTCATCTAGGTCTGCCCAGGGGCTGGGGGAACACGGGTCCACCGTGTTGGTTTAGAGGTCGTGAAAACTGGCTCGAAACAACTTGATCAAGACATGGAAACCAGCGGGAAGGAAGCAGGTTGCACGTCCCGCCGCAGGCTGGCGTTTCGCTCCCGGCCCACCCGCTCTCCTCCGTTCAGTCTGGACTCCGTTCAGTCAGGTTTCGGGGAGAAAAGTCATTTTTACCTGAGGCTCTCAAGCTTGAAGTCTGATTTCACGTCGCCAGCGCTCAGTTTCCGGGCCCGGAGGGTTTCTCTAGAGATGGGGGGAGACACCCACTCGACCTCGCGTCCCAGCGACCTAGTCACCCCCGGGGGGGGGGGAGGGAGCGCGTCGGTACGGGTAGGGCCTAGGGGGCGGGGCCTGAAAGGCACGCAGGGGCGTAACCTACGGGGGGGCGGGTCCTAGGGGATCGCAGGGGCGTGACTCTGGCGCGGGGGGCGTGAGCAGGCCTAAGGACCCAGGCCCGCACGGCCTGGAGGGGCGGGGTTAGGGCGCGCGTCGGGGCGTGAAAGAGGCGGGATCCTGTCCGATGGGCGTGGCCTGGGCTGCGGGGCGTGACGAGGGTGCATGGCTCGGATGGCCCCGAGCGCGAGCCCGAGAGCCGTGGGTCTCGGCACTGGAGCGAGCCGCGAGGTTGGTGCTCTGAGGAGACGCTCAGGTAAGGGCCGGGGGCCGAGGGGACTGGGGGCTACCGCGGGGCGGGCCTGCCGGGAAGAATGGGACCCTCCTCGCACATCCCGGTCCCACTACATCGGGTCCGCGCGCCGTGACAGCTGTGGGTCCTGCGAGTATTGCCGGGCTCTCCGGGAGACTGGGGAGGCCAGTGGGGCATCGGCCTCCCTACTCCAGCCTTCTACTACGGGAGTCAGCAGACGGCTGCACCTCCTTTTCAGGATATTCGCACTGGACTGGAAAATAGCTGTCCCAGAGAAATGGGGGCTGGGATGGAGGGAGGGCCGTTCCCGGGAGGAAGTGTGCCAGGGGTGGAGGTGAGTACTTGCAGAAAGCGCAGTCCGCTGTGAAATCGCTGCAGACCAGGCTTGGGGCTACAGTGCTGAGTTCACGCTGCCAGAAACATGGGCGGGCGCGGCACGCTGGGACCGACTTGGTCAGCCTTTCATTTCTCCCTACGATGCCCGCGTCGGAGGACCCAGTCACAGCCATCCCTCCCCCTCGGCCACCCCCGGGCTGGGGATCTGTGGCAACAGTGTCACGTGGATAAATCTGAGCCTTTTCCATTCCGCAATTCCTTCTGGCCTTTTTGTTTTGTGCCCCACCCCAGAACTGGAGGAGCACCTCCAAAGTACAAACTTTGTTGAAAGTTGTGGGCCTGTGGCTCGGTGTTAAATGCCACTGCCGAGGCCGGCGGCAACACTTTCATACTCAACTAAGTGCCCCCTCCCCCACCCCGTGTATTTTCACTGAGAGAGTTTAAGAAATACAAGAATTTAAGGGGTACGCCTTAATTTGAAAGGAGCTTGCTGTGCCCCAGCAGCTTTTTACTTCCCCTTCTTCCTTTACTGACAACCTGGCCGTCTCCACTCTGCTGAGACTGGTTGGAATATGGGAAGGGTCAGCAGGGTCTCCCTGGTGAGAGAAGCTACCCCAGACTCTGCCCCTGGTCTGTCCCTGCACACCCCCAACAGTGGTCGCTGTTTCCATATTTGATGGAAATAGAAAACCTCTCAGCTATCTGGGGCTTTCTGCCTTTACTGAGATCATTTTTATGTCAGTACCAGAATTGAGAAATTCTCTGCAAGGCTAAGTGCAGCAAGAGCACTACTCCTGTATCTGTACACACCTGTCCCGTTGTCCCTGAGCCAGTCAAAGGCTGTGACTGCTCACAGTTGGAATGCAGTAGAGACTGAAGGCTGAGTGAGTTGTGAGTGAAGGGGTGAACTTGAATCTTTTGGAAATCTAGTGGAAAGAGGAAAATGGGTGGCATCTCACTGGCTGTTGGTTGCAGCACACAAAGCAGTGCTAGAAATTATTTTGAAACCTCTGGCAACCCCAGATCAGGATGCGCTCAGAGAAGTGGGTGAGAGGAGGACACCCGGCTTTCTCAATCAAGACCTGGCAGCATAAGCTCTGATTTACATTTCAGGGAATTGCAAAAACTTTCCTTTGGAAATCGGTAGGTAAGAAAATGAAGGGTAAATTTGATGAGAATCAAGGGTTTTTTTTTTTCCCCCAATGTATTCTTTAGTTAGAGTACTTTTTTCCCCTGCTGTCTGTTTTGCATAAATATGGATGACTTGATCAGGCTGAGTTCAGACTACTTGTCATTTAATTAATACATGGTTTAAATGATCCTTTAAAGACTTTCAGAATCTTTACTTTGTCCACACATTTCTAAGTCAGCAAAATGGTAGCTAAAGGATGAGTTATAAACTCCAAGGCCATACATAAATAATTAGTAATAGTAAAGGCATAGGGTAGAGAAAACAGCTCTCCTGGGGCCCTCTAGCCCATGGCCCATCTTTAAGGACAGGCTTACATAAGGACAGATTTTCTGTGAAATCCAGTAATGGATGCTAATAGTTCATCATTATGTATTATGTTTGACAAGGAAACATTATTTGTGGTTTCACAAGCTTGGGTTTTATGAGATCAGTGGGTAAATTTAACCACTTCTCAATAAATCATAACTTTGAATGTAACCAAGGGGATTGGCCTTAGGCTTTCTCACATAAAAATAACCCCATGTTGCTACAGGTGTCCTCGCCCAGCAGTAGCTAAATTGAGTTTCTGGTTACTGTATTTGAGTTTTCCTGCAAACTGCTCTCCTGAATTTCCAAGCTCCATTCCTTCCTTGGTTGCCTTCTCCCTCTACTCCTCAGTCACCCCATGTTGTCATTATCACTCCATACACATGTTACTCCCTGGGGAGGGAGTTCCCTTCTCTCTGACTCATGTCCTCTCCTGAGCACCAGAGCTGAATTGCCCAGTCTCCCCTGGACCTTTCCTCTCAGCTCCCCCTGGCACCTGAAATCCATAGGATTAGCAGGAAGAGGGCTACCTCTGCCTTTCCACCTGTTCCTCACGCTGGGTTCTGGTCTCTATTCAGGGATTCATCCTCATCCTTCCTGCAGCCTCACTCCAGCCATGAAAACACAAGGCCTTCATCTTCTGCCCTTTTCTCTGGTCCACTTGAATGCCAACCCCTGTGGTTTATGTGGTTTTTTTTAAGATTTATTTATTTGTGCATACAAGCTGGGGTGCAGGCCAGAGGTGTGGGGTGGCGAGAGGGCTCACCAGAGACAGAGTGGGGAGCAGCACAGGCAGATGGATGGAAATACGCTGCTGAGGGGAGCAGTCAGCGAGGCAGGAGAGGTCTGCTGCGCCATGTGGGAATCTCCCCAGCCCGGGGCCATCACCGCTGCCAACAGCTCCACAGCGCAGTGTTTAACCGCTGCGCAACCAGGGAGGCCCATGGCTTGATGTTTTCAAGATTTGTCACATCTTACCTGAGCAGAACTTCGTTCCTTTTCATGGCCTTCCTTAATCTTTGCATCCCAGCACCCACCACGGTGCCTGGAGCAAAGAACAACACTAAAGGTTGAGACGAAAATGTGTGCTGGCAGAAAGTCATCCCTGTGGGGCTAAGTTAGGTTCACATTCGGGGAGCTTCCTCTTTTAGGTCAGGCAGGGATTTAGGGGTCCTTTGGATCTTATAGGTAGGGCTGTTAGGCCCTCCTCTTACAGGACAAGCATTTAAACGTGTTTGAAAAGGGCCAATGAGCCTATATCCAGGAAGTGGGAAGACTCCGAGCCCTGTCTGAGACCTCGCTAGCAGCCCCTTGACAGTTCTCAGTTCTTGTAATCAGGATCTGTGTCTTCTCTGTCACCGGGGAAGCTTCTCAGGTCACTCCACTACTACTCACCGGGCACCATGCTGTGATGGGCTCCATGTCCCTTGGAGATGCAGCCATGTCTGAGACAGCCGTGGTCCCTGCTCCCAGGGGCCTTATGTGGGGAGACGAAGGCGGGCAGCCCAGTCCCGGTGAGGTATTTGACTCATGATGGTGAGAACCACCACGGAGAACCAGAAGCTGCTGGGCTCACTGCAAGAGGGCATGGTCAAGGGAGGCTTCTAGAAAGCTGTATTGGATGTGATCTTTGAAGAGTGGGTAGGACTGACCCAGGCTCAGACTTGGGCGGGGGGAGTGGCCCAGGGAAGCTGGAGCATCTGCACAAGCCCGGAGACTAGAGGCGAGGAGGCCGAGAGGTGAGCAGGGCCAGGGCACTTGGCACACAGCCAGAGAGGTCCGGCTGCGCCAACGGCTGTGTGCATGCGTCGGAAGGAATCACGCTGAACACTGAAGTCTATAGTGGTGTGACTGTATACGCGAGAAAAAAACTAGTTTTGTTTTCTTTTCTTCATTTCCTGCCGTGTTTGCTTCCTTGATACAGGGATAATAAAAGTGGGTGAGGCAATATTGGGGAGGTGAGGAGGTGCAAGGGGAAAAAAACCTTCAGTTAATATTACCACAATGCCTTGGAAAACATCCTCTTCTGAGAATTTCACTGCCAGCATGTGAGAGGCAGAGAGGGCACCAGTGAATATTCAAATTGAATCAGCTTGTACATTACAGGATTAACCCCCATTTCCCCCAAGTTCAAGGGACATGGTGTTACACCTAAAATTGGCAGAGTCACGGATTATATTCAAGCTTAGATTTCAAAACCTCTCACGGCGTTTTGGCAGGAGCTAGCACGTTTCTTCAGGCATCCAGATGCAGATTAAATTCTTTAATCAGGCTGCCTAGAGGGAGCTTGAGCCTTTGGTTTCTTCTCACCTATACTAATACAGTGCTGGACAATTCATTGATTTTACTTTTAAGAAATTATAATGTAAACAAACAGTCTTTTCATTCTTATGGGTAAACGGAACCATTTCTCTGCACTTCTGCTGTTTACCCACCTGAAGGGGAAGGCAAGGAGTTAGTCATCCAGACCTTGCCGAGGAGGTGACCAGTGAATCTGAGGAACCAGAGTGAAGAAACTATTGACTCTCGTTTCCACCGCACCCCTCCTGCAGTGGGCCAGCCGTCTGAGCAGTCTGAATGTTGTCCTACTCACAGGTTTCCACACGATCTTAATCTCTTCTATTTTTTCTTTTCTTCTGTCCTTTTTCTTTCTCTAGATTATTAGGTTCCTTCAAGTTATTTGGAAACTGGTCAAGATCTCAAGCTAAAATGTTGATGAATAGCCTGAGAGGCATTCTTCAAATCTCTCCAAGTAAATCTCTGTGGAGAAGATTCCAGATTCCGATGTCCATGCCAGTAAGGCCCTGCAGCCTCTACACTTGCACTTACAAAACTCGGAACCGAGCCTGTGAGTATACCGTGGGCCTTAAAGAGAGTGATTTGTTTCATAGAAATCAGGTGTGTTCAATGTTTGTCGCTGTGATGACGATCAGTGGCATATCGTAGTGGTATTATTGGCCTTAACAATTATGTGACTAGCCAATTGTGTATCTATTTATTTTTTAAAATAAATGTGGGAAGTTCTTTTCTTGGCCAATTTTAACTTGTTGAAATGATGTCATGCAGAAATGGACAGGGGAGATGTCCAGTTTCAAATACTTTGGAACCTGTTCTTTATTGTTTCTTGTTAGAAATTGTCTTTTTGCTAAAGTTGTTTCACAGACTGAATCATTTCTATGACTCTTAATGTTCTGGAAGCTGCATATTAATGTTTGCAAGCAGGTCTGAGACTTCTGGAATATTTGTTCTGGAGTTACAAATTGCAGAGTTAATTCAAGTTGCCAAGTGTGTGCTGTGCTGTAACCACAGCAGATCAAGGAAGGTAGCAGATGGCATCTAAGACCTCTGGCATCTTATTCCACTCCTGAAATACAAAGAACCATTGCATCCCATCCTGATGGTGTAGATGGTCTTCAGCAGGGTTCTGCTGACATGGTGGGGGGGGGCGGGGGACAGGTGTCACTGTGCTATCAAAGTTGTAGTATGCACTGTGCATAATTAGCTGCCTCTCTGCCCCTTACCCACTAGATGCCAGTAGCTGTAACAGCTATAACAACCAAAAAACATGCGCAGACACTACTGAATGTGCTCTGAAGGACAAAATGTCCCTGCTTGAGAATCATTGAGGTGATGGGAGAGGATAATATATGTATTGTGGAAAGATGACTTTGAGTTTGTGGAAAGATTGAACAGCTAAGTAAATTCTTAAAGAAGATTTTTAAAGTTTTTTTTCTCTTTTTTAATATATTTTTATTTAATTTATATCCTTTACGCTATTGTGTTAAAGAGGATTTTTTAATGTTTTCCATTATTTTAAAGGAATTGAGAAAGAGTTTTGTAATCTTGGTTTCTTTCTAGATCTAGTTTTCTTCACTTTTCCTCTTTGGGTTTACTCTTTTGGCCCCACAGGCATTTGATAAAAAAGAAATACATAAGGAAGAAATGCTTGTGTATTAGTAATGCTAATCCAACTAAATACTAGGACTTGAAACTACTTCACAAATATATTCTTATTATAAGTTCAGTTTGTTTTCTCCAACACTGACTGTGCTTTTATTAAAATGTACTGGCCAAATCATAATTTCTGGCAGCTGGGTGTGGCTTCCTACCAGAAGGCCCACATCCTACCCAGACTGGCTTATTTTCAGCACTGGCATTTTGCCATCTAAGGCTTAAAATGGAAAAATAAAAACCCAAACCAGTCATATTTCTCTAGTTACTTTTAAAACAGCAAATTGAAAGTTAAAAGTCTAAAATCCAATATGCTTATGTCTGTAGCATAGTTCAGTCCTTTGAGTGATGACAAAAACAAAAAGTAGTAGTGACCAGACAAAAACATTACAAGAATACTCCAGACCTCTGTCTCATGAACTTACATGCAAAATTTTTCAACAAAATACTAGCAAATTGACTCCAACAATGTATAAAACAAATTACACACTACAACCAAGTTAGATTTGTGCAAGGCTGGTTCAATATTTGAAAATCAGCTAATGTAATCCATCACATCAATAGGCTAAAAAAGAAAATCACATGATTTTATCTATAGAGGCAAAAAGCCATGTGACAAAATAAAATGTCATTCTTAATAAAGTCAATCAACTAAGAATAGAAGGGAATTTTCTCAACAGGATAAAGAACATCCACAAAAAACTTATAGCTGACATCATACTTAATAGTGAGAAACTAGAAGCTTTTTTAAAAAAAGATTTATTTATTTAAGCATACAAGCTGCAGTACAGAACAGAGGCGTGGGGTGGCAAGAGGGTTCACCAGAGACAGAATGGGGAGCAGAACAGGCAGATCATTGGAAACACACTGCTGAGGGGAGCAGTGGGCGAGGCAGGAGAGGTCTGCCATGCCATGTGGGAATCTCCCCGGCCGGGCGTCGAACTCGTGTCACCGCTGCCGACAGCTCCACAGCGCAGCACCTAACCACTGCGCCACCAGGGAGGCCCCTAGAAGCTTTCTTGCTAAGATAAAAAATACAGTAAAGATATCTCCTCTCATCACTCCTTTTTAACATCATACTAGAAGCTTTAGCAGATGCAGTAATACAAGAAAAGAAAACAAAAGGTATATACTTTGTTGGCAAGGAAGAAGTAAAACTGTCTTTGTTCATAGGTGACAGACATGATCACCTATGTAGAAAATCAAAAGAACTGACAAAACCCCTGGAGCTAATAAAAGGTTATAGCAAGGTTTTGGGATACAAGGTTAATTAATACACAAAAGCCAGTTGCTTTGCTCTATTCCAGCTATGAACAAATGGAACTTGAAATCAGATACACAAAACCGTTTACATTAGCATCCAAATAAGTGAAATGTTTAGTTATGTTACTGAATTTAAGGGATTTATTGCTTGATGTGTGTCAGCACATGGGCCAGACCAAGTTGGAGATTTGTAGCAGATTTTTTAACTACTTCAATTAAGTTAGGAGGCAGACAGAGTGATGTTTCCAGAGCATTGCCTCCTCTCTGCATGGAGTTAGGGTTTCATAGGGTTATTGCTATTTGGACAGATTGAGGAGGTGGGGGCCAGGATGGATTGTCTGGTATCTTGGTTGCACAATCACATGCGATTTCATGACCGGATCTTTATCTACATGGATCTTATATTCAGAAAATGGAGGCCGAGTGCCTCCTTGGACAGGGATTTGTTTATGTGAAAGGATGTTAAGGAACCTAGGGTTAGGCTAGGTCATCAAAGGTCTTTGTGCATGTCAGTTTAACTGGTCTGGGTTGGAATGGGCATCTGACCCTTAGCTAAATAGTGACAAATAGAATAGCTCTAAGTGTTTGTCTTGATAATGCATGTGTGCTTTGTAAACCTTCTGGGTAGCAATTATAAATCAAAAAATAGATATATATGTACAAGACCTATATGAAGAAAATTACAAAATTATGATGAACAGTATCTTTTTTTTTTTGGCATAGAACTGAGGTATAGACCAGAGGTGTGGGGGGTTAGGGGATTCACCAGAGACAGAGGGGGAGCAGAACAGGCAGACTGATTGAAATACTCTGCTGAGGGGAGTGTGGGCAAGATAGGGTCATCCTCAACAAAGTTATACCGAGGAGTTTCTGTATGTCCTGTCATAGCTAAGCCTTAGGCATGCAAGAATGGTCTTCAATTAGCTAATACAGAGTAAACCACAGAATTAATGGGGGTGGAGGACTGGAGAGGAAATTTCCCTCTACCCTTCTGTGTTCTTCACAGGCTAGTTGAGCAATCAAATTAACACTGGACAGATCAGTAGGAGAAAAGAACACATTCAATTACATATATAGAGAGAATCTACATGGCTGCAGATTCTAAAGTAAATGGGGTCAAAAGCATTTTTATCCTGAGCGACAGTGCCCTGGAACTTCAAGGAGAGAGGAAGGGGATTCATATGACAAAAACCAGGTGCTCTGTAATTAATGTTTGCCTTACCATAGAGAAGTTTCTCCAATAGGAAGGTTATTTCTGGAGATACCCCTACATCTGGCTAATACCCCCACTTTTCATTCTTTTAGGTAGCTAAGGGAGTGGTAAAAATTTCTTGTGAAGCCGGAGGGCTTCAGTTGACCTCAGTTCAAAATAATTTACATGCCAAAGTGACATCCCTTGGGAAAGCCTGTTCTGAACATCTTGGGGAGAGCTATCTCCTTTGAGGACGTGGATCAGCAGTGTCCAGTAAATATAGAATGTGAGCCACAAATAGGGACCATACAGGTAATTCTATTGCTTTTAGTAGCCATGTTTTTAAAAGAACAAATGATTTTAATTTGTTAATTAATTTTACTAATACAGTAAATATATAGGTAAAATGTATCTAGGTAAAATTAATTTTAGTAATATACTTTATTTAATCCAATATATCCAAAACATAAAATGAATACCAGAATTATATGAAAAATATTTTATCTTCTTTGGTTTGTACTTAGTCTTCAACGTCTGTTGGTATTTTACATTTATATCATATCTCAATTTCAACTCGCCACCCAGGGCAAGTGGCTACCATTGCAAACAGTGCAGGAACAGAGCAGTTGCCCGGGAATAACAGCAGATGAAGGTTTTCTTAATGTAGTGTGACTATCAGTGAGGGGGCTCAACTGACTTGGCAGAAACAGAGAAACAGGCAGATGTGATCTTGCAGGAGGCATTCTGGGGTACACCTGCTCCCCTGGGTATGAGGTAAGGGAGAGAGAGCCTTGGTATGGACTTGTTTGATTTTCTCTATCAGGAAAATAAGCCTTAAGTCCCTCTTTTGTGCCTGGTACCAAGTTTAGCCCTAGGACTGTAGAAAAAGTGCAGGACACAGGGCCTACCAGCTGGGAGTTGACACAGGCCCCGTGAGCAGGTAAAGCAAATACACATTACATGAGAATGGTTGGGTGCTAAATGGTGTAAGAACAAATGCAGTGTGAGTTCAGAAGGAAAGATCAGAGTGAGGAGAAAATGTCCAGACCAGAGTTTGGGAAGAGGGGGTAGAGGGGAGGGAGAGAAGGAAAAATGATGGGGGGGGTGGCATAGACTAGGCTGTGGTCATGGGCAAGGCAAAGAAAAGATGAACATGAAGACTCTTAAAGAAAAAATAATATGGTGATAAAGCAAATAAGGAGAATCAAGCTTCCCCAGAAATGTCCTTTATCCTATTCATTCAACCCACAGATGATGGGAGGCCAGTGCAGTTCTGGATTTCTCATCAGTGGAGAGGAGGCAGGTTATGTGCTAGGGAGGAGAAATAGTTTTCCCCCTAACCTTCTGCATATTTGACTAGACCTCTGTAATAAAAGACAGATTAGCAAGAGAAAAAAAATACCAGAATTTTGTATGCCATATATACCTCACGTATATGGGAGAGACCCAGGAAAACTTTACAAAAAAGTGACTTCTCAGTTTTCAGTACTTCTACATCTGCTATTTCTTAAAAAATAACCAGCTTAAAATAATCCCTATGCCAAAGAAGCATATTTTAGAGTGGTAAACTTTACTCCCCATCATCAGCATACTTGATATCATTAGGGATAACACGGACAAATTGTGAATGTAATGTCCACAGCTTTCCATGGGCCAAACAGAACTGGAGGGTCCTTAGCATGCTAATATTCTACCCCGGTTACATAGCATGACTGCCAAAGCCTCGCAGTCTGCTTACATAAGAGGTGATCTCATCATATACACTTACATGGGGTGCTCCTTTTACAGGACCCTTACTATTTCTACTAAGCAAGTAATTAAAACCTACAATGTTCGGCTCCAAGTTCACTTTCTAAAAATTCTTCCTCATCTTTTGCATTTCCTTTTTTGGAAACTAAGTTCATTATTGAAAATTTTATTAGTTTGTGTTCATATTTAAAGCTGGCCTTGTGGGTAGCTTCCAGAAAAAATACCCATAAAGAAACTCATTTGAGAATACCCTGCCTGGACTGGGCGCTAATCTCCAGGCATTTCACGGTCGTTGCAGAGCTCAGAGGCAGAGTTTGGGCGGACTGGAAGGTAGACCAAGAAGCTGGAGGCTCGCTGGGTGGCAAAAGGCCACTGCCCTCGGGGTGCATGCCCTGCGTCGTCCTGGTTGGTCAGGGGCGACGCCCCTAGCTGGCGACTCCTAAGACTTTCAGGCTCCCTGAGCCGCAGCAGACTCCACCATCGCGAGTGCCGGTGTGCGGGCCTCGACGGAGGACCTCGCGATGACAGCCCCGCTGTGCTTTCTCCCAGTGCACCCTCTCTGGGAGAGCATGGACCTGGCCCCGGGGGGCGACCGCCAGTCACCCATCAACATCCGGTGGAGGGACAGTGTGTACGACCCTGGCTTAAAACCGCTCACCATCTCTTATGACCCAACTACCTGCCTCCACGTCTGGAATAACGGGTATTCTTTCCTCGTGGAATTCGAAGATTCTTCAGATAAATCAGGTGAGCGCCAGCCTGGGGGTCTCCCCTGGAGTGAAAGGGAGGACCGTGGCACGAGGCTCATAAGACCTACTTTTTGAATGTATGAAAAAGTCCCTCTTAATTTTTATGCATGTTTTCTTCTACCAGTATAGGTGATCTTTTCATTGGTAATTATATATTGCTATATATATCTGATGTATAGATACCTTAATTGCTATTGAAGATAGCGTGAAATTGAAGCTTATCCAGAATTTATTTGTATTTTGCATTGAACACACGCTAATTTTCTGTTTGCTGACTTTACAGGGGACTTTTATATGAAACAGCAATGCTATTTAATCAGATTTAACTGATCAGATTGTAATGCAATTGAAATGGGCTAAGAAGATTATTCGTATGTGCATGAGATTAATCTGAACAACCAGTTGAGTTAGAAAATTGGAAACTCATATTCTGTTATTTTGTTAATTAAGCAATGTTACCTAGTTTAAAAGAAACACAATTTAAAAGATTTTTCAAATTCATATACTGCATTTGAATCGTCTTCTCCATTTTTTCACCCTGCCCAGATATTAACTGTCAGGGAGGAGAGGAAATGCCCCCCTACCTATCTGGGTTCCTCTCAGACTGGTTAAGCAATCAAATTATGTCAGAAGGATCAGTAAGAGAAAAGAGCAAACTTGATTACATGTATGCAGAGAATCTACAGGGATGTAAATGCTAAAGTAAATAGCGCAACGTGAGGTGTATATATCCGGAATTAAGGAATGGGAGGGGGCCTGGGGTTTCGAGGGGAGAGGAGGGGGGCTCACATGACAAGGAAACAGGGCCTCAGGCGACAAGATCAAGTGCTTTATAATTGATGCCAGATAGACAGGTTTCTCCAATAGAAAGGTAATTTCTGACAAAAATCTAAATTCTGGGTAGTACCCCCAATTTTCATTCCTCATTAAGGGAGTAGTCAAAGTTCTAGTGAGCCTGTAGGGCACTGATTAGCTTCAGCTCAAAATAATCCACATCATTTGACACATCTTAGGAAATCCTGTCCTGAATATCTTGTGGAGGTTTATCCTTGAAAACTAATGTGAATGATGTTAAAGTTTACCTGAAACTTTTAGTATCTATTAAAACGTACAACAGATTGATTGCACACAGGTTTCTTTTTCCTTTTTCCTTTCTTTTTTTGTAGTCTAAAAGTTTGTTTTATTTACTTGTTCTTTTTTCCCCACAGGACTTGATGGTATTAAATAGTCCTAATTAGTCAGAAATAATTATTATTTGGTAGTGTATTTGTAGGAACAAATTTTGCTATCTCAAAATATGTCTCTTTGGCCTAAGGATTATTTCATTAGAAGGGCTCTGAAAGCTGGGTGGAGTTTGCCCTTTTGTAAGAGGATTTTATAGATATAAAGGAAAATCTCCCATGGTAATGGTAAATCACTCTCTGTATCAAGAAGACCTAATTTCTTTACCTTTTACCTGGAAGAGCAAATCCCTTTAACTCTTATCAAAGGATAGCTGTGCAGAACAGTCATAGCCTTTATTGAGAGCTTGCTAATTTACGTGTTTTGTCAGGAAGGACCAGAATTAACAGCCCCTTTTCATTATGCTTTAATAATTATTTTACGATACTGTTAATCTTTAATAAGTACCTAACTTTCTCTGTCTCTCTTTTCCCACATTCCAGTGACTACTTCATATTTCCGCTTATTCTTCACTGCTATTTCTCCATGCTGTTGCAAAATAATAACATTCAAAAAGGAGAGTGAATGAACATAAAAAAAATAAAGAAAAAGGAAAATACATCCTAGAAATGAAGAAAGTCAGACAATTCTAACTCTAGAAAGGAATCTAATAAATATCAACCTCTCTCTCTCTCTCTCTCTATCTATACAAATTTTTTAAGTAGAAAATGCTGCTACATTGTGCTTACAGAGATAGAGATCTCTTGTGCAGGGATAGAGTGTGCAAAAAATCAAACACACCAAAGTTTATAGGATGCATCCAAAGCAGTGCTTAGAGGGAAATTTATAGATGAAAATGCCTATATTGGAAAAGAAGAAACTTTTCAAATCAATAGCCTAGCTTTCCACCTTAAGAATCTAGAGAGAGAAGAGCAAACAAAGGCTAAAGCAAGCAGAAAGGACATAATAATGAGCAGAGCAGAAATCAATGAAATCAAAAGTCTGTTCTTTGGGAAGATCAACAAAATTGACAATCCTTTAGCTAAGTGAACCAAGAAAAAATAAGAAGACTCAAATTACTAAAAGCAGAAATGAAAGAGGGGACATCAGCACCAATTACGGAAATTAAAAGCATAAGGAAGGTATGTGAGCATCTCATCCCACTGCCCTCTGCTGGGTATTGTTTCATTTGACTCCCCTGAATAGACCCAGTGTTTGCTTTTAATGAGTGCATGTGGGAGATACAATACATGGTGGGGAAGGGCACTAAATTATGCCGGGGCTGCATCGCATGGGTGATCCCTGTAAATGTTCGCCTCCCTTAAAATAACTGCCATCAACATTGCCAACAGGCATTAACAAGAACACCTGAGTCCGATTGTTCGAATGTTCTTCCTGCCCCATCTCGTTTCACTTACTTTACACTTTATGGGGCATCACCAATGAACCTAGTAAGAGCACTTTTCCAAACATTTTAAGGTGTCTATTTTTGGTCCCACGTTTACTTTTTAAAAAAACACCATAATGATTTTCAGTACATTTACAGAGTTGTGCCACCATCACTACAGGGCAATTTTAGAATGTTTCTATCACCCCCAAAAGTTGCATGCCCTTTTCCTGAATTTGTTTGGGTCCTGGGCATACTTTTTCCCTTTATTGTCTCCTTCTGTGCCGGCCCCTTCACCTCCACATTAAAAGCAGAAGAGGGTGAATATCACATAGTTCCTTATAACCCTTGCTCTATGCTAAGTGTTTTGTATTTATTTTCTAGTTTTTGGAAAGTTTAATTCATTTTCATCTAAATGCACAGCAAGAACAAAATATCAAAAACCTCAAATCAAAAAGTACGTATTTATTTGATGTATCTTACCACTGCTCTGCGTTCTAACTCAGTTTTCTGTCTCCCTTCTCTGCTCCATTTCTTAACAATTGGACTTCCCCCTCATTCACTCATCTGTCCCTCCAAACCAACTGTAACCTTCTCCTCCCTCTTGCTGAGGTTACCAGTGATTTCAATTAATTAACCCAACAGGCACTTCTCATTCTTTTTCTTTAGTTCTTTTTTTCACTGAAAATCTATTAAGTTCCAGGCATTCTGTCAGGCGCTCAGAGTAGAAAGAGGCTGATAATTTTTGACTTGCAAGTTTCCTATTCCATTTCACAAGTATCTTTAAAAACTGAAAAGCAAAGCGGTAGCGCATTAAAAAGAAAGAATATCTTTTGTACCAGTATTTCAGTTTCATGAGATTGGACTGGATAAATTTGCTGAGAGAAGTTTGAATTTTATTGCACATTTAAAAAATGGCCCAGTGAATACAGAATATAAAAATAAGTCAAGAATTGGCCTTGCAGCCTTCCCAAACAAAAGCTGAAGGAGTTTGCCAATTTTGGACCTCCCTTATGAGAGATGTTGAAAGGAGCACTTATGTATAAATAGAAAAGAATATAAGCAAAATTTGAAAGATAAAAGAGATAGACAGACCCAGAAAACAATAGACAAAGCAGTAGTAACAAGCCCTCCTAAGTCAATAATCACCTTAAATGTGAATGGACCGAGCTCACCAACCAAAAGACTGGGGAATGGATTTAATGATAACACAAGTATGCTGCTTACAGGAGACTCACTTAAGTGATAAGACAAATAGAGATGTAAACCGAAGGGATGGAAGCTGGTGTTCCACGCCAATGGACAACTCAAAAAGACAGGAACTGCTGTACTTCTATTAGATGAGATAGACTTCCAGCCTCCCAAAATAAGAATTGCCTAGAACAATTGTTTATAGCTTAAAGTGTAGTTAAATCTTTGTGTCATTCAGAACACAGGTCTCACCCTGTATGGGAATCAAGTTTATGATCACTTGTATATGAGACCATGTGGTCCATTTAAGAGAGTTCACATTGGGAGGTCCATCCACAGATTCAACCTTTCCCCCACATTCCTCACATTCACAAGGCTTGGGAAACTGTCCTCTGAATGGTTGGATGTCTATTTCAGTGATCGAGGGAGGACCCCTGGACCACCACTACCGATTGAAGCAGTTCCATTTTCACTGGGGAGCCATTGATGCCTGGGGCTCCGAGCATACTGTGGACAGCAAATGTTACCCAGCAGAGGTATGTTGAGAACTTGGGAACAATGAAGATTGTGAAGAAGTGGGGATATCTCTGGAGCTTCTGGGAAAGGCCTCTAAGTTCTAAGAAATATCAGGAAGAATCAGGTGATTACTATAAATGCTAAAAATCAGGTATATCTGATTATTCTCAGTTTATACAGGTAAAAACTGTTACTGCCTTCATCACAAATAATATAGCAGAAATGAACCTTAAGATCCCAAAGCTGAATTCTTCCAGAATTCTAGCCCAGGCTCAAATTATAGCTTAAAGTGATAACCTAAGAACAGTGCAGGGCCACTAAGTTGAAGTAATCCAAGTAAGAGATGGCGGGAGCTTCACTGAAGGCTGGCGATGGAAATAGAACGATATTTAACAAGCATTTCTGAAATAAAAGCAACAAGACTTGGAGACAGGGTCCTTTGCAGGAGAAGAGAGGGAGGAGTTAACTGTGGCCTTGAGGGTCTCATTGGGAGGCTGGGTAATGACTATTCATGAATGAGCAACAAAGAATAATTTTAGGTGTGAACACTGATATTCTTAACCCCATTTCAGCGAGGTTGGGAGGCTACAGAGTCCACGTGCACATGCAAATCAGCAAACTACTTGAGCCAACACACCTTGCATCTCCCACAGGAAATGACACAGTTTCTCCTGGGGGCGGGGTTGCTGGGGGCGGGGCTTCTCCAGAGCTCATAGAGGAGATTGTTAGCCTTGGATTTGGGGAAGTGCATGTGAGTCTCCCATGAAATCTGCCCTCTCTTCACTGGTTTGTTTCAGAATAAGGTGTCCTTTTGGAATAACTGATTGTTTCTGTTTGAGGTCAATATAGGGAACTATAGGGAGTGCATAAGGAAATAAAATTTCTTCTTACAACTTCCCCCTAATACAGTTTTAAATATCCCCTTAAAAGAAACACATGTTAAGTGGTTATCCTTCAAAGAAATTTGTCTTCAACTCCTGATTTCCATAGGGAGAATTTATAAACATTGCTCCTTTAGAGGCAAATAGATTTTGTATAGGAGTGCAAATAAGGATGGGAATGCACAAATGTTTATCCTTCCTTGAAATGTTACCCACTTTGCTATATAAATTTTCTTTTATTTCTCTCCAAATAGATCCTTCTATTCCAAAGTAATATTCATTACTACTCGTGCAAACATAATTTCTAACTTTCCACCAGATTGTCCTATATCTTTCTGGTGACCTTACTTGGGGTGAGGAAACACATTAAAATATCATATGTTGAATCAGGCTGTCTGTTTTGGCATGATCTTCTATGGTTCTGTGTTAAACCCCTGTTTCAGCTGCACCTGGTGCATTGGAACGCAGTCAAGTTTGAAAGCTTTGAGGATGCAGCACTGGAAGAAAACGGCTTGGCAGTGATAGGGGTGTTTTTAAAGGTAAAAGAAAAATCTTACCAACTTTAAATGATGTGTTGTATTCTAGGATGAAAAGATATAACCTTGCACTCTAAGCTGTAAGCATACTGGGATAAAAATAACTAATAGTTAAATTACAAGATTGGGATGAATATATTTTAAATGATATAAAAATGCACAGTCCAATGGAAAAGTTGCTCACCACATGTGGCAATTGGGCACTTGACTGTGGAACAATTTCTATTATTAATTAATGTAATTTTTAATGGAAGAACTGATCCTTAAAACAAACAGGGGCACTTTCCCTTGCAGGCACCTGACCCCATCAGCAAACAGCCTGCCCATTTTTCCTGTGTTTAATTTGACACAGTGATGCTTGTAATATTCTAAATGACCAGTTTAAGTGTTCCTTAAGTTGCTTGGTTTGTTTTTATCTAATGGCCAGGTGGTTAATTTTAATTCACATTCTGTTACACTTTCTACAGTGAGATGTCAGTTGTTTTTCATATTTTCTCATTTGTTTTCTTTAGCTAGGCAAGCATCATAAAGGTCTACAGAAATTGGTGGATACTTTGCCATCAATTAAGCATAAGGTAATGTTTTTTCCCCTACATCACTTGAAACACATTTTCTTTCAGCTCCCAGTCTAGATGCTGGCAAGGCACTTGGGGGGGGGGGCGCGTGTACTCAGCTTCCCCCTGAAAGCTGCCCTAGAAGACAACTCGCCATTAATGATGCTGGCATCAGCCGCCCTGGCCCTGGGTGGGCACCAGCTCTGCTTTGGCTGCTGTGACACTGAGCATGGGGGCTGGGGGCGCAGTGCTGGCCCCTGTCTGCCTAAGTCCCGCGGGAGCACTCAGCAGCGGTGGCCTCCCCCCTGCCTTCCAGAAGAGGTGACTGACAATCACTTGACTTGTCCAGCTTTGAGGAGCCATTCCCCATGCCCTTCGTGCCCTTGGGGGGTGGGTCCCTCTGTCCAACCCCAGGGTTAATTGTTCGATACCCGAACCCAGAGGGGCGGCTTCCTGGAAGCCCCTTGATTCTCACTCCTTCTCCCTCCCACCTCCCACTGCCCCACCCTCTGCCCCTCTTCGTCTCAGTTTGCTCCGCGGTGTAGAGAGGAGAATTCTGTTGGCTCCCTGGGGAGAGGAGCCCAAGCCTCCTGTTCATGCGCCAGCTCCCACTCCCCAGCAGAGGTGCGGAGACCCCCGCTGTAACTCACGGGAGGGAGGGAGACGCTGGTTTCTGCTGCGGGCCCCCAGCGGTGCCAGCGGCCCACAGTTCACTGCGGGACAGCGCACTGCCTGACTGCCCCAAGCTGCCCAGAGGGGCTCAGCTCCTCCGGAGCGGCCGCGGTCCCCAGACACCCCTAGAACCGCTACTGAGTGGTTCTCCCCACTCACCGGCGGCTCCGGGACCTCTTCTCTCGGCCAGGACACCGTCATGGAGTTTGGGTCATTCGACCCTTCCTGCCTGATGCCCACCTGCCCCGATTACTGGACCTACTCGGGGTCCCTGACGACTCCGCCGCTCTCTGAGTCGGTCACCTGGATCATCAAGAAGCAGGCGGTGGAGGTTGACCACGATCAGGTACGTTCTTTCCGCATTTCTGCGTCAGGAAATTCTAGTCTGCACCTTTCAAACTAGGCTGGGCTCAAACTTGGGCATCACCTTAAACATCTGGTAATGCTTATACATTTTTATTAAAATGCACAAACATCTTAATTTGATTTGAATTAGGAAATGCTACCGATTAACTAGAGGGAATGATCGATGTTTTAGACTTTTTTTTTTTTACATAAACATCAATCTCTCTGTAAACAAGTTCTTTTTAACTGGAAGAATGAAGGCTGGAAATGGCTGTATTTAAAAACCTTTTAAAATCCTCTAGGGAATCTTTCTCTGGAACTCAGGATTTAAAAAAACAAAAACAAAAACCAGAATCCAGCAATGTCTGTCCAGAAATTTTATGTATTAAGTCAATTCTTTTGAAGTTAAAATTTACTTTTTCCTTAGAAACTGTATTTAGGAGGTGATTAATATTTCAATACCCCAAATCTTGTTTAATTCACAATATCACTAAACTACAGTAATTCTTGCTTGTACTTGCCGTAAGGGATTTTTATCAATTACAAAGTATTGTTACAAAACCAAAAGATTCCAAAATCTTTTTTACGAAACTACGTACCAATAACTGGTACCAACACCCATCAAAGATTGGACTGAAAAATAGATAAACTACAGACAGATCTCTGAAGACTGTATCTTATTACATTTTAAAAGGACAGGTTTATCAGGAAATGGAAAAAGAGTCACCTGAACAGTCACAGGTGAGCAGGGGAGATGCTGAAGACTGTATTTAAAAATAAATAAATAAAATAATTCTTCTAAACTCCTGTGCAAAACTAAACAATCATAAGTTCTTTTCAGAAAAATTCTAGATGAGAAAATGAGGGAAGATCAGCCCTAAGAAGTGATAAGGCCTCAATAATTAAATAGTTGATACTGGCACACAAATAAAGTGATCAATTAAGGGAAGAAAACAGTAAGTTCATGTTGAAATAAATGAGAATTTAATTAATGATAAAGGTAGCATCTCAGCACAGTGGAGTAAATGCTGTTGGGGGACAGCTGAACAAAAATTGGGGGGTCCACCATCCTCACTTATACAAGAATATATTCTAGATATAATAAATGTTGAAGATTCGCCTATAAAAGGACAAGGACAAGGACAGGAAAATCTTTTTGAACCTCCCTGGATAGAGGAAACTGTAACTATGGGCTGTATCAAACCCAGATGTCATAAAGAAAGCAACTAGTAAATAAGACCTCATAATTTTTCAAAATGCTGTGATGAAAACCACCACAAACAAATTTTCCAGAATATGACTGCCTGTAGGTCTGGTCTTGGTGGCCTATGCATTCAGTCTGCTATACTCCTTCATATTTTAAAGTGGACAGGACACTGAAAAATAAAATACAAAATTGATAAATCAGAGGGTCAGTGGCCCATATGATGACTTCCCAAATAAAATTTCAACACAGAAGGTTCAGTGAGAAAAAGATGTTAGCTGTCATCTATAATCCTGGTCACCTGTAACCTTACCACTCTTTGCTAATCATTGTTTGAGTAAATCCTTCTGGTCATTCATGTATATAGACACAAAACCTCCTTGTCTTTTAGCTATACAAATGTATAGATAAAATCATTTTAAAGACAAATTGGAATCATTCTGTACGTGCCATTTTGCTGTTCTATTCACTCAGTGATGTGTGGAACATTTTATAGGTAATAAATATGATCTTCAATATCATTTTTAATGGCTATGTACTAGTCCATTTTATAGGGCTGATATAATTTATTATTGGTATTTGGGCTATTTCTAATTTTTTGCAACTGGCTGAATAAAGATATCTTACCTACTCCGTGTGTTTCTAGTGAATGAGGGTGTATGATTTGCAAGTACAGTCACTTTATTGGTCACAGTCTTGCTTCTGGGGCCCTATTGGCCTGAAGTTTTTGATCCAAACAAATCTTCACAGGCTTGCCTGCTGCACCTCACCTGTCCTCTACAAGGAGCCTCACTGAGTGACAGGAAATGGCGTGAAAAGATTTTCTGTCTGGCCTGAAGTGAACTGTTCTGAAGTACCGCTGCTCAGAAAGATAAGGGACTACTGATTGATGCTATTGTCACCTTAGCCACGAAGCCCTTGATCTTCGATTGTTCCTTTTGTGTTGAGCATGCTGTCCAAATATGTTAGCCACCAGCCACAGCAGGCCATTTAAAATGAAACAGAAGTACATTAAAATTAGAGATTCAGTTCCTCAGTCGCTCTGGCCATCTTTCGAGCGGTTATATGTAACTTGTAGCTACTGTCATGAACATGCAGAGGACATTTCCATCATTATGGAATGTTCTACTAGACAGTGATGGTGGGGGCTTGAGACTTGAGACTTTCACATCAATTGCACAGTGCCCAGGTGCAGTGAGCAATACAGACTATATTGTGTATGGTAACAACTCAACTAAATTAAAAAAATACACAAATTATTTTTTTTAGTTCTTTCCTTTGCCATTCTGTAGCTGGTTATTTTGTCCACGGAAAGACAGCTGAGGCCCCTGAGAACTGAAGAGGAATAACTCATCCTTGACCTGTGACCCCCCACCCAAGTCTTTGGATCCAAGTGGCCCACTGGTTTCACCACCACCTGCTGCTCCCCTCTCCACACAAGTTCCTCTCCACCTTAGTCCCTGTCCAGAGGTGAATGTGTTCTCCCCAAAAATCAGTTCTCTGAGATCCAGTGTTTGAGAGTTGTAAAAATGAAAGTAATTTATTCTTCATGTAAAGCTGTTTTCCCGTTGGCATTATTCATGTTTCCTATTTTGATTTCTAGCTTGAGCAGTTTCGGACCCTGCTTTTCACTTCTGAGGGGGAGAAAGAGAAAAGAATGGTGGACAACTTCCGCCCTCTGCAGCCCCTCATGAATCGCACAGTTCGTTCGTCTTTCCGTCATGATCACCTGCTGAACATACAAGCAAAACCCAAACCTTCCGTCAGCCAAGTGATCCCCTAAGTTACTCATATCAAGGCAGTATTTTGCTTTTGTACATGCTAGCTTTTTAAAAAATTAACTAGACTATTCTAAACACCTGCACTTAATAATTTATAGATAAGAATTTGCGGGTACGGCAGTGCTCCCTCATCAAGGAAAGCTCGTGGATAAACCAATTCTTATTTTTATTGATGATATGTATTCCCCGAAGATGCCAGCAAGACACACAGGTTTCTGTTACAGCCACCTGTTGGTAATTGTAATGTCTCAATGTCTGATGTTTTGAGCTGTGCTTTTGTGTTCGTCCATCAGCGGTTCTATAGAGTTCTAAGTAGAGATGATGATTAAAGTATTTAACAATTGGGAAGGCACCTCAGAAGGCAAGCCTTTCAGAGACAGCCTTGGGGCCCAGACTGGTACGTCCTGGCTGAACACTGGCCATGCTTTTAGGTATATTTTATTTCGACTGAAAGGCCTGGTTACACAAGAATATGCAGAACATTCTCAAGAAAATGCTTACAGTGCCTGGGGTTGAAAATTGTTTCAGGATGTATTTACAGGAATATTTTTCAAAAGACTAGTAATATATGAGTCTATAATTTATAGTATTAATTTGCATTATCTGTGTTCCATTTCATAGTATATGGTTATATTTTCCACCGTGACAGAAGTATCTTGGCTTCCCTTCAAAACTTTCTGAACTTTATTAGTCAAGGTTCTGTGCATGGCAGGTGATCAGTCTGTCTCCCTACCCATACGGTGGTTTAGAAGATTTTTGCTACAGTAACAGGGAATGATACTTGTCAGATGAGGGTAAAATCTAGATAAGTCTAAGTATTTTGAGGAGTCCATGCCACTGTTTCCTTGTCTGTAAGTATCCTGGAATGTTTCTAATTGCCTCTGAGCCTGTGTTCAGACTCCTACTGCATAAACTAGCATTATTTCTTTCATTAATCTCTAGTCACCTCGTAGCCTGCAAGGCAATGCTGGCAGATAGACTTACCACTGCTCAGCTGTGCCCCGGAAAACGTTCAGATGGTGCGTTTGATGTTCAGCTTTCCTCCACTATCCGGAAGTAGGGTGTTCCTGTTTGGGAGAATTTGGTAGGTTATTTTGGGGGTCTAGGAATGCTCAATTTTCTGTCCATATAAATTAATGGTAATAACATTCCCAGATTCTACCCTGCACCCCAATAACCTACTAAATCCTACCAAATTGGAATGTTCTACTTTTAGATAGCAGAGGAAACCTGTAGCGTTTATTACCACAATTAAATAATAAAGCCAGGAGGAAAAAAAGCCAGGGTTGGAGTGGTATGTGCAAACTTGGGGGGATAGCTCTACTCTAAAAAGTAGGGGAGGGTGAAGGCATTTGCTTTTAGAGTGCATGCCTTCTCTGGAAAAGGGATGCCCCAGGTAATGAATAAAATTCTTAACAAGATAAATGTGGGGAAGTTTATGTTAACTTTATATAACTCATCTGTCTCAGACCACAGTGGCTTTAAAGAGTGTAAGCACACAAGAGATGCATTTTCCTGGGCACACGGGCCTCCCTCTAGGTCTCTTGCAAACTTTAGTGCAAAATTCTGTTGCAGTGAGACTTCGAAATTGGCGAGCTTAGTGTAGACACCCTCCTTGCCCAAACAGCTTCGAGATACACAGGCCGTATTTACAGGGTGTGCTCCAGTTTGCCTCTCCTGATTTACTTAATTCCGATGTAATTATTAACAGTGCCCCTTTCACTGGGAACCATGACCCAGCTTGCACGATAAATTCTTGGTCACCTTCCCTGCAGAGGTTATGGAAACTGCCGTGGGGGTTTCCTCAATAACTTAGTCATATGGCAAGGGGTGCCCTGGCTACTCATACACCCTAGCACTTTTTACAAAAGTGTTTTTACTTTAACTTCTGAGACATGAAGGGGAAAATGAACCTGAGATCTGTCAAAGGGCTTGAGAAAGAATTTTGTATTAAAATTGCTGCTCATCTTTATTCAACACTAAATTAATAAAACCCTTTCTTTATAGTATTCATGTTTGTCAAATGACTTTTTCTTCCTGTTAGTTGTCTTGAATATATGAGATGTCTGTAAAATTCTCAAGACATCCTTTAACGCAGAGGTCAGAAAGTGACTGGAGTCCCCATCAGGGACGAATTAGAGAAGCTGAGATGGAAAGAATCAGCTTCTCCTTCTCCGCAGCCCTCCTTCTTTTGAACCAGTACACAATTTGGTGACCGCCACTCACCAGGGCTTCCCCCGAGCTACATGACTTAGGGCTGCATATGGCTGTGGTCCAGCCAGGCATCCGCCTGCAAAAGGTTGAGGAAACTGAATTTGCTGCTTTCTCGATCTGGGAGTCCCAGCCTCTAGAACTCTGAGAAATAAACTGCTGTAGTATATTGTTATGGCAACTGGGACTGGCGAAGGCACTTGTACCTACGTATGTTTTATTTATTTTGAAATATTTTTTTATTTATGCATATAAGAGCTGGGGTGTAGGCTGAGGTGGGGGGTTCGGCAAGAGAATTCACCAGAGACAGAGTGGGGAGCAGAACAGGCGGATCTACTGAAGTACACTGCTGAGGGGAGCAGCGGGCGAGGCAGGAGAGGTCTGCTGCGCCATGTGGGAATCTCCCTGGCTGGGGATCGAACTCCTGCTGCAGTGGCTGCCAATAGCCTCACAGTGCTGAGACTTAACCCTTTGTGCCAACAGGGAGCCCCAATCAACTATTTTCTAATGACAATGTATAATAAAAACTTAGGCATTTTCCATAGAAGGGGGGATAAACTGAAATATACATCCTTGAGAATTAGTAGATGCTGTATTTTAGGCACCAACAAAAATAGAAAATATACCTTATACTGCAGAATAAGGATAACTGTTATATTTATTGAAGCATCATAGTAGAATGTATCTTCACATGAAATTTTACATACCGTATTTTTATCTTACGATTTATTGAATTCAAATGATGGTAACTACAGTTTGGAAATGGAAGTGGTTTTTCAGAGTAACTTCTGCAATGAAATTATCTTGAGCAATTCCAGCTTGTTCATGAAAATGAACTCAGTGATTATTGTTGAAGATAAATGTTTAACTCGTATGAAAGGAAATTTACACTAATTTCTAAATCATAATAAAGTAGATTCTAAATCTCTTTTTTTTAAATTAGGAATATCTTCCTAAAAGACAGTCCTACTTACTGTTCTGATGTGAAAGTCTGGTGTAACTCATAAGCGAGTCAAAAACTGATGCTTTCAGAATGGAGGCAGATTCTCAGCATAAATCCTGCACACTGATGTGTGCAGCTACATATTTTTCACTTTTTGTTTCAAAAACCCCAAAGTTCTATTTAACGTCAGACTCATACAGTGTCATTTTTTCATTCCTGGTTTTCAAGCAACAAGGTGGGATTTGGGAACTGAATCACGAAGAGGCAGCATGGTGGTGAGGAAAGCCCTGGCATGGACCCCCTGGGAAACTTTTAGAGACTTGTGGTCATATTTATGTTTTAGGTGAATTATTCTGGTTTGTAAGATAAAGGATGAATAGATAAAGCTGGACTATGACCATGTGTGAGAAGTGAGGTGTTCTGTAGTTAGGAGCTGTAACTGCTAAATCTCCACCTCCAAGAGTTGAAAATTTAGTGCCAGCAGCAGACTTGGGAAGGCAGCAAAGTGTACTCCAGCATGATAGGTGTTATAAAAAGGCAGAATACTTGTGCTAGCAGCACACTTAGGACAAGTACTTTACCCACTCTTGAGGGGTTTGGGAGGCTGTCAGACCTGTGATGATGATGATGGTGATGATGGTATAGTGGATAATGTTTTGGGGACACTACAGCTAGGCATTATGCCCACATGCAGCATATGCATTTGGGATCTTGATTTCTATCTCGATTTTTACAGATGAGAAAACTTATGACTAGACATTAAGGAGTTTACGCAAGAGCAGAGCGCCAAGGCTTGAGTTTCCTAGCTCACCCAACTCCAAAGTTAATGACCCTAATTAATGGTGCACTGAACTGGACAAGGTCAACTTGGAGGTGTATTACTGCAAGTGTGTCACTTAGAGGGAGCAGGGCAAGACTTGAGGCAAATTTCGGCTTCTGCTGAAAGCTTGCAAAGAGGTACTAGCAGAAGCAGGGTCAGTTTAATAATTGAGTAACTCAGTAATTTTTTTTTTCTTCCCCCACCCTCTATCCCAGTAATTTTTATTTGGAAGAGAGGAACAAAGCGAGGCCAAGGAAGTTATCCAATCACTCAAAACGAGAAAAGGGGGCTTCGTAAATTATTTTGCAGCTGCGGCCTCAGGGAAACATTTCTTGTTGGTCTTGTTCCTGGCTTTGTATATGTACATCGTGGTCCTATCAGCAGGGCTATTTTACTTTCTCACTCCCTGCTCCGCTTGCCCCAATTTAATTCCTCCTCACTTTTCACATCATGGTGACAGTCCAGCTTTATCTATTCATTCTTTATCTTACAAACCAGAATAATTTACATAAAACACAAATATGACCACAAGTCTCTACTTAAACGCTTTCGATAGTTCCCTGTTGCCCACAGAACTTGGAAGTTTCTCAGCTTGGCATACAATTCCTCCTCCAGAACCTAGCCCAGCCCACCACTGCCGCTCCATTCTTTGATGCTCTTAACTGCCCTTTAGATTCGATGGCCAAAATTCTCGCGGTTTCCACGAGATTCCACATTGTTTCCCCTCTCGGCGCCTTTACTTGGGCTGATTTAGCTGCTATTCCATTCCCACCCTTTACCTGGGTAAAAGCCATTTTACTTCAGAATTCAACGCAGGCGTCACAGAGCTCTCCCTGACTCCCCAGTCGGACTATGTTAAGGAAACAGACCATTGGATACCACATTTTCTTCTCTGTGTCCCAGGCCTTCTCTGACTCTCGACTGAGATCCCTTGGAGGAAGACGGGCACCCATGCAGTCTGGGCAGTTAGGCTCGCCCAGAGCGCTCCGTGTGAATGGAAGGGGGAGGGATCTGGAGCTTGGTCTCAGGCGCTGATAGGCGAAACCGAGGAAGGAGGCGGAGCCTGGCGAGGCGGGCTGGGAAGCGAGACCAGACGCGGCAAGTTTTCAGGAGTGGGTGAGCAAAGAGAGAGGGGTGTGGCTTGCCCTCTCGGCCACAGGACACCCTTACAGTGTGGGAGCGGTAGTGACAGAGCACCGAGAGGGGAGCATTTCCTTCAGGGCGCGGTAGGCGCTCCAGAGGGCCTTTCGGGAAGGAGACGTTTATTTGTGCAGGGTTTTGGAGGACGAGCCGCCTACTCGCTCCCCCGTCTCCCGTGCTGGGCCCGCCCCGGCGGAGGCTGGCCTCTCGCCCCGCCCCGGGACCGGGCGGCATCTGCGCTTGCGCGCCGCCGCGCCCTCCTTAAGTCCACCTCTTCCGGCCGCTTCTTGGGGGCGTGGCGGCGCTGGCAAGATGGCGGCGCCCGAGATAATGAAGTTTCCGGAGAAACGGAGGTAAGCTGGACTGGGGACATGACCTGGCGAGAAGAGGGGAGCGTGCGGGCTGAGGCTGGGCCTGGAGAATGTGTAGGCTGGAAGAAAAGCCGAGCTTGGCCAAGCAAGCGAGCCATCGCAGCAGTCCAGCCCTTCCCAAGGCGCACCCCGAGCTGTCATCGGCGTCTGTGGTTCAGGGAAGTGAGGAGAGGAACAGGTGGCGGGATGGAGAAGACCTGCTGTCTGGGTGTGGAAGGGAGAGGCGATGATAAATGCATGTTCTGTGATTAAAACACGGGGAGCAAGATTTCCCTTCCCAGCACCCGAGCGATTTCCTGACACTGGGCTCAGAGGAGAGGGAACTCACCATGCTGCAGGCGCCGCCACTGACGCTGGTGTGTGCTTGTCTCGATCTTCCAGCCACAAAAAGTACAGGGCCGCCTTGAAGAAGGAGAAACGAAAGAAACGTCGGCAGGAACTCGCTCGATTGAGAGACTCAGGTAACTTACGGCTCCTCCTGTGTTCTGTGAATGAAATTGCTTTCCCCACTCCTGTCCTAACTTGAGGCTCCAGTGCAGAAGGAAGCCAGTACTGTTATCTAATAAAGACTTGCATGTCAGAAACCACGTGAACGCACTAAAGAGGGGGAAAAAAGTCACGGTGAATCATCACCCACTGATTATGTGTAAGTATTTATGAAGTATCTAATATTACAGGTGCAGGCATCATGAATTACAGCAACTAGCACAGCTCGTGCACATAGTAAGTATTGGGGGAATATTTTTCTTTGTAAAACCAGTAGGAGTTGAGGGTTTTAGACATTTGCAAGTTTTTCTTAAATTAGAGTAACAGGAGAGACCCTTTGTTGACTCAAATTATTAATGTTTTTAAGTGTATATATAAGAATAAAAACTAATTATGAAACTTATTTAACTATAAGAGGATATATTTCCAAATTATAAAAGCAAATGAAATTACACATCCAGTAAAATCCAAATTTCCACTGATGTGATTTAGAGATGATGGGAAACATGAATATGGTACCAATTGGAGTTTGCAGTGCCCCTACTACTGTTGCTCTGTGGTTATTTGCCTTTTTTTTTTCCTACTGAAATACTGTGGAACCTTCATATGCCCTGGCCATCATACCATCTGGCCTTCACATGGTAGAACTAAACATTTATGTATTAGGCCTGCCTGTTTAATACAATGAAACTAATACTGCTGAGTTATAAAAATGAGATAGTAGATGTAAATGCAGGTGGAAGTACTGGAGTCATGCAGCAGTACTGGGATATAAATGTTCCCATCCAGAATATACAGAAATTGCTTATTAAATTATCCTAGACCATTCTTGAAGTTTGTAGACCATTGCTTCAAGTAACCATGCTTCTTGGGCCATGAGAAGCATAACCACAGAGGTTTTATTTTCCACTGTAGATGCTCAGTAGTAAAAGTTGCAATATTTAGAATGGAAGAAGCAGTGTTTTTACCTGCACCCTGTGTCAGCTTTTCTTTTTTTATTCATTCAAAACTGACCAATAGAGGCAGGTTAAAGCATCAGGGATAAAAGGAAAAATAATAGGTTAGAGTTACTGAGTCCCTCGGTGTCCGCACTTCCTTAACGTTCTCAGTTACATTACTTTGTTCATTTAACCTGGTTTTTTCTAACGTACTTTTTTCCAAGCCTCCCATCTTCTTACCCTATTTTAAATCCAAGGGCTACTGTTTATATTGGGTTGATTTTTTTTTCCTTTGACTTTGCAAAGTGTATTTAGAGTGAACCTTGTGTAGAGGCTGGTGAATCATGTCCTTTGGGAGTTCAGTCAGTGGAAGTTCATAGGTCATTGGTCTGCTCAGGATCATACAGCTGATGGCAGGTCCAAGAGTAGGCACTTGCTCTGCACCACTGCTCCTACTTTTGCCCACTCCAGCTCACAGTTCTTTATGCAGCAGAGCTTCACGAATAGAGTAGCCTCCTGAACACTGCCATTCACTGTAGTGCACCATGGATGGAATGTTACCTGGAAGGCTAGACTCTAGAGATCAATGCAGTAAGAGTGAGTTGGCAAATGATTGGTATAAATTTCTGGACTTTTGATCTCTCAACTTCAGGTAGCCTCTTTAGCACCCAGTTCTATTTGTAATAATCTGAAATAAACAGTTTGTCAGAAATGAAAGTAACTAAGTATAAAAAGCAAGTTGCAAATGTAGAGCATCATTGCATAAGTACAGTTGCATGTATTGTATACAAATTATAGATTTATTGTAAGTATATATTCTAGTATTTAATATATGTACATTATAAATGTTGTGTATTCAGCACATTTTGCATACTGTATACAGTTAGATATATTGTACTTACAGGTATCCTTGCATGTATTTGTAAACAGTGGAGGAACACTGCAAGCAGACTCCCCACACTGTTTAGGAGTGTGTGAGCTGAGTTTGAGGGAGGATGGGGAGCTGAGAGAATCAAGTCACAGATATTTTGTGTCGAGGAAGGTCTAGTCTGTGGATAATCCTTGTCCTGTGTTCTCTGGAAGGCCCTTTATGATCACTTAGTTATCTGAATAATTAGGTCTTACTGTGAGTTAGCATTTATCTTAAAGTTTTTTCCTCTTTTAATTAGGTGCTCAAATAATAAAGTTTACTTAAGAAAACTAAATTGTTGTAATTATTGTAATTATCTAGCTTTTGGTTAACTCTATGTTCAATATACGTGACACACAAAATCTTCCTAAAGCTCGAGATCTTCTGTTGTATTTCCTTAAGATCTCTTCAGTTGTCCTTCCTTTGCCCTCAAATTTAGAGTAGGATAGGATATACATTTTAATTCTATTAAAATATTTTCCCATATTTTTATTTTGCAAATGTTCCAATGTACAGAAAGTTGAAAAAAAGTGACACAATAAACATCCTTCACCTAGATTTGCCAGTCGTTAACATTTTACCTTCTTTTCCTCTTTATCGAGATAGATACATGCACATGTAGATTTTTTTTTTAACCCTTTGCCTGTCAGTTGCAGGTATCATGACCCCCGTACCCCTAAAAATCTCAGCCGTGGCTCCTAAGAATAAGGATCATAAGACCATACTTAGAGCCTAGTGAAGGAACAGTAGTGAAGGTTCAGTGCTGTGACCTACAGACTAAGATTGATTATTTTGAAACTTTCTAGGCAGTTTGAAGTGACTTTGGTTCTGGATTCATTCCTCCCTGAATTAGCTTTGGGTCACATTCTTTGTGCAAAATACAACAGAGCTGATGTTGTCTACCTCTCATGGCATCCCTCAGGGTCCTGTGCCAGGTTGCTCATCCCAAATGATGCTAGGTGTGGGCACAGCCTCCCCCGCCCCACCCCCGCAAGTGTGCTACTGGTACAATGTTGCTCCCGTTGCATTTAGTACGCCTCTGCGGCTGGCATTTTCAGTTGGAGCAAATAAGTAGCCTCTTCCGGACAAGTTTTCAGCATCTTTGTCTAAACTAGCCCTTATCATGGGGGTTGCAAAAGTGGTGGCTTTTTTCCCTACTTAAGTCTTTCTACATTTTTCAGTTGCCATTCTTCTCTAAAGGTAGATGTTCCCTTCCATGCCCCCATGGCCTTTTTGAGTGTTACCATGGAATTGTGGATTCATTTTAATTTCCATGTGTTATCTCTAACCGTTACTGTTCTTTTTGTTGTTCACATTGTGCCAAACCTGAGCATTTGGCGCCTGTATCATTAGAAAGTTTTAGAAAGCAGGTTTGTATTGTAATTGTAAGGATTAAAGATTGTATCTAGTTAGTTTCTTTTTCTGAACTATTGACCAAGGCCCTGCAATGTTCAGATAGTTTGATAAAACATACACATTTCTCTCAGGACTCTCTCAGGAGGAGGAGGAGGAAGAAGAGGGTTTTATTGAAGAAAAACAACTAGAAGAAGAGGAGCTGTTGGAGATCGAGAGGTCAGCACTGACCTTTATTTGAATATTATAAGTCTTCATTAACTAATATGGGTCTTCATAAAATCTTGTAAAACTAGGTCTTATTTTAAAATACCCGCAGTAAACCACTTCAGTAGAGCTGATGGGCTAAAACTAGATGTCATTTAGAAACTTTATTATTTTTTTAATGAATGATAAACGATTAAGGGAAGACTTCCAACAACGAAGCCCTATATTGATGATGCTGAATTCATTCAGAGTTCATGTTGCAAGTCAAAAGACTATTTTCTTTATCATCGGTTCATTTTCAAGGGTTCTTTTGTTTAATTCTATGAAACTGTTAGCAAACACTTTAATTAAAAGGACTGTTTTGATGTGTACATTTTAATGACTTTTTTTAACTTTTCACTAATTTGTAAATGTTTTTGAAAAGAATTCCAAGTAAATAAGTGTAAAAAGTGAAAGTGCTTCAGTGAATGCATTACCCCCAAAGATAACCACTGTTAAGAAGGTAAGAAAAAGGGCCTCCCTGGTGGCGCAGCGGTTAAGAGCTGTGCTGTGGAGCTGTCGGCAGCGGCGACGCAAGCTCGAAGCCAGACCAGGGAGAGTCCCACATGGCTGGCAGACCTCTCCTGTCTCCCTGCTGCTCCCCTCAGCAGTGTATTTCCGTCGATCTGCCTGTTCTGCTCCCTACTCTGTCTCTGGTGAACCCTCTCGCCACCCCACGCCTCTGGCCTGTACCCCCGCTTGTATGCATAAATAAATAAAATCTTTAAAAAAAAAAAAGGTAAGAAAAATGGAAACAGTCTAAGTACCCAAGGGCGTAGGCATGGATCAGAAAAACACCCGTGTAGTGTATGTGTGTGTATGTATATAAACACACACACACACACACACACACACACACACACACACGTGCACGGTGGGATGTTACTCAGCTATAAAAAAGATCAACTTTTGCCATTTGCCACAACGTGGATGGAGCTAGAGGGGATAATACTAGTGAAATATGTCAGAAGGAGACATGTGGGCTACAGAGAAACAAAGGGTCAGACCAGTAATCAGTAATCGGTCCTTGACATCTGACTGTAAAACACATCCAGAAGGGGAAGGTGGCAGGGTGGGGAATGGGAGAGGGGGACCCAGTGGAACATGGAGCGTCCTGGTAATGGGAACGGTGTGAAAACATACATTTGTAGAGGTTTGTACGTAAAACCCCCAAAGCAAATACAAGATGTAAACCAATTTTACCTCAATAGATAGGAGCGGGGGAAGGAAAGGGGGAGGAAGAATGTAAAAAAGAAAGTGTATATGTATTATACACTTGTGTTTCTAAATGGGATAATATGTATACATTTTTCTATAAGTTGCTTTTTTGCTGAAAGAATAAGACATAGTGTTAACGCAGAGCTTTAATGCAACCATTTCAGTAGCAACACAATATCCATTATGTGGATGTAGGGGAAGTCATTTCTGTTTCTATTTGTAATTATTGTTTACTATTAATTTACTATTTGCATTCAGTTTATTACATAGGTTGCAGTGAGCATCCAGGCTGATACATCCTTTGTACTTGTCCCATGACTTCCTTTCCCTGGTGGTTATCGGTGGGGAACACCTATTGATGTGCCTGTATGTTTTCTTTGGGAAAATGTCTATTCAGATTCTCTGCCTTTTTTTTTTTTTTTTTGCATAGACGAACTGGGGTGTAGCTCAGAGGTGCTGAGGGGTGTGTGTGAGAGGATTTGCCAGAGACAGAGTGGGGAGCAGAACAGGCGGATCTACTGAAGTACACTGCTGAGGGGAGCAGCGGGCGAGGCAGGAGAGGTCTGCTGCGCCATGTGGGTCAGCCCCCTGGCCTCAGGCTATTAAGTTGGTATAAGTTGTTTATATAGTTTGGAGATTAACTCCTTATCAGACATGATTTGCAGATATTTTCTCTCATTAGGTAGGGTGCCTTTTTTTTCTTTTAAAGATTTATTCATTTATGGTGTCATGGAGTTTATCACCTATGTTTTTGTTTAGGAGTTTTATGGTTTCAGGTCTTTGGTTCAAGTCTTTAATCCTTTTTGTGCTAATTTTTTGTGTATGGTATAAGATAGTGGTCTAGTCTCATTGTTTTGCTGATGGCTGTCCAGTTTTCCCACCATTTATTGAAGAAACTGTTCTTGTGTATTCTTGGTTCCTTTGTTATAAATTAATTGACCATATGAGTGTGAGTTTATTTCTTGGCTCTCTATTATGTTCCATTGATCTGTGTCTGTTTTAATGCCAATACCATACTGGTTTTGGTAACTATAGCTTTCTAATATAGTTTGAAGTCAGGAAGCATGAGGCTTCTAGCTTTATTCTTCTTTCTCAAGATTGCTTTGATTTTTCCGGGACTTTTGTAGTTCCATATGAATTTTTAGGATTGTTTGTTCTCTTTCTATTAAAAAATGCCACTGGAATTTTGATAGGGATTGTGTTGAATTTGTAGATTGCTTTGGGTAGTATGGGCCTTTTAACAATATCAGTTCTTCCTATCCATGAGCACAGAATGTATATTTATTTGTCTCTTCTTCAGTTTCTTTCATCTGTGTCTTACAGTTTTCAGCATACAGAGCAATGTTATTATTTGATTTTCACATTGTCATCTTGCTTCGTGATACCTGGCCTTGGTGTCTGACTTAGAAAGGCTTCTCCCATCCCAAGATGATGAAACTATTCATTCTATCAAACTATTCATAGTAAATAGTATGAATACTACTAAAATAGTAGTTTTGTTTATTTATTTTGAAAAGGTGGTACACAGTAATGTGGACGTGCTTAATGTTATGGACTGTAGACTTAAAGTGGTTAAAATGATAAATTTCATAGTATGTATATTTTGCCACAATAAAAAATAAATTAAGAATTTTTGAACGGAAAAGAACTTTATAGACATTCTCTAGCTGTTTAGTGTGTACATTGGAAATATTGCTTCTTGTAAATAATTACTGTTACCGAGTTAAGCACACCAGTAGGTAGAATAATCAAAATTCCCCAAAAACCCGAAAATGTTGTGATTGGGAACTTGGCATCGGATTTGGCCCCATCTGTGTTCCAGTTCTGGCCCGGCTACTTACTAGCTCTGTTCAAGTGTCTGAATCTTTTTAAGCTTCAGTTTCCTTGCATTAAATATGGAGATAAAATCCATCATGATACCTATCTCCTGGGTAGGTTAAATGAGCTGATTAGAGTATAGTGTTTAACAGGGTTAACAAGCCGAGGTGCTGTAATAACTCTGGTTGTTCTTATTACATCTTTCTGTTACGATGATAATATATATGTCTGAAATACTTTTGAGTTTGTTTTCCCACTTATTTGAGATGCTTCTTTAAAATCATGTGTATCAATGTGTTCATTTGAGCTTTGTTTATTCCTACACAAGCTGCATAATACTTTATTGTTAAGAAGCAGGAAAATGAATGGATGTGAAAATACTGCATGACTTTACGTACTACTTTAAGCAGATATCTAATTTCAAAGGTAAATACAGCCAGACATTAAAGTTGTAAGAATCGCTTTTATTCAGTAATTCCTGAGAGTCTTGGAAAGAACTGAGTCCATCCCAAGGCGGTTTGGGCCTTTCAAAGGGAGGAAGAGGGATGGGTCTGTGCAGAGGCTCAGTGGAGTCAGTCACTGAGCAACAAGGTTGCTCGATGGAAGTGTGACGAGGCCAGTTGATCAGCTGGCAGAGAGGAAACGAGGGTTCTATCCTGCAGAGACTGCGACACAGAGGCCTCATACTTCTTTCTTTCTTGTTAATTTTTTTGTATCAAAGTACCATTGGTTAATATGAGAAGTTTCAGGTACACAACATCATAAATCAACGTCTGTGTATACTACATTTTGTTCACCAACAGCCTTTTCCTTCTCAATGGTTACATTTCCAAGGAGTGACTCGGTCCTTGAGAGAGCCACTTTGAAGGTGCAAGAGGCACGTGTCTATTCACAGTTATCAGCCCTTCTTGGTAAATTGCTTTGAAGCTTGTTACTTTTCTGGTACCTGAACATCACCGGGATGAAGCTTAGGAAAAGACGTCAGAGAAAGACGTCAGAGACTGAGAGGTCAATGAGATGTGAACCTTGTGCCTCCTAGGAGGAGCGTTGCTGAAACGTAGTGCTTTTCCCAGGTTGCGCCTCATCTCTTCTGGCCCTCTTACCCCCACTTAACTGCTTTCTGGAATATCTCTTTCATGATAGTTTAGTTATTCCCAAACGTGCAATTTTGCTATCATGCATGTGTTTGTATTGGCCTATTAACGCCCATTTCTTGCATTTGATGACCTCATTCCACCGATAGGCAAAAATTACATGAAGAATGGTTGCTGCGGGAGCAGAAGGCACAAGAGGAGTTCAGAATAAAGAAGGAAAAAGAAGAAGCAGCTAGAAAACGGCAGGAAGAACAAGAGGTACCGTAGTGATCAGATAACCAGTTCACTGACTAATGCCTTTACCGAAACAACTCATTAAGACATGAATCTAGAACTTGAAAGAAAATTGCTCTTAATCCATGTTATCATTATTGTTAAAATGTTTTGTTTATTTGCCATGTATGTTAAATGTCTTCAAAAAGTGAATCTGAAAAAGAATCTACCTTTCCTTCTCCTCTTCCCCTCTTTGCAGAGAAAATTAAAGGAAGAATGGGAAGAACAGCAGAGAAAAGAGAGAGAAGAGGAGGAGCAGAAGCTACAGGAGAAGAAAGAAAGAGAGGTGATTGTGCCCCCAGGAGGATAAGCAAGCCACTGTACCTCCTCTTCGCGAGCAGTGGGCGTGGGGCGGCGGGGGCGCAGGCTCCACACCGTTCAGGATTTGCACTTCCTGTGCTTTTGGGTTTTTTCTAAGCGCGGAGTGCGACGGTGGGTTTTTTCTGCTAACATATCGGACACTCTGGAAAGGCAGCTCTAACTGAACTCTGAGGTGCCGCAGGGTGGGCTGGGTCTTTTTGTCTAGGAGGAGTTGTGGTGTCAGCGTGGACGCTAGATTTCCTTCTGTGTTTTGGCAGCCTGCGGCCAGCTCCAGTGTGGGCCTGGAGGCTTCCCCACACCAGCAGGCCATTCTCAACAGGCAGGGTCTGAAAATCAGCTCAGTTCTGACACGGTGTGCCTGGAGGTCGTGTTACCCAGGCCCCTTTAAGGCGAGGGTCCATTTGCTTGGTGACAGAAAGCCAGAAATTCAAAACCAGGTTTGCTTTAAGGGACCCAGAACTTAATTTCCTGCCGAGCTATGGCGAAGGGAGAGCGCCTATTCAAAAGCACCTTCTCCCTGAGTCTGGGGGCACCAGGGTTCTTTTTATTTGGGAGACGAGTGTGTTCACACTTCGGGCTGGCGTCTTGAGCTCATGCACAGGGGGTCCCCTTTTGCCGCTTTTCACATAGCCCTTTAGGCGCAGGGCACTTAGTTGCCATCTTGGGGATAACCGGTGGGGTCCAGTTCTTTGACTGCTGCTCTCCCATTTCACTTCTTAGAAAAGAGCACAGCTTGGTACGGAAGTTACTCTACCTCATGATTCCGGTAGCCTCAGATTCCTCGGGGTAAGGGCTCAGTCTCCCAAGACTGCCCTGCTCTTCAGATGCCAGCTGCCCGCTCAGGCTGTTAAGCAGGGTTCTGACTGACGATAAACCGGTTTCTCTGGTCCTCCGCTTCATGAGTCTGGAACTCAAATGTTGAAAAACAGAGAATGTTTCTGGTTGTTAGGACATCTTAACTTCCTTTTAACGTGGCCTGTAGAGGCAGTTGTTGCGCACCCGCACTTGCTCATTAGAAAGCCCGGGAGGCATGCGTGGGCCCTCCACATCTTCCAGGCTCTTAAAGAGATTTGCCCTGTGCTGCTGCTCTTCATCCGTGACGTTTGCGTTTCGCAGGCATCGCGGCTCGTCTTTCTCTGTCAGAATGCTGCTTTCTGCCGCATTGCTGAGTTTGAATAGCATAAAGTTGGGTAGTTACCATGAGGGAAAATTCATTTGTTTACATCCTGGGCATGGTGGGAGTAGACGTCACCCATGCCCTTTGGTCTTTGGGTCTCAGGTCAGCAGTTTCTTCCAGGGTAGATGCTAGACACCTTTATGGGGGCACTGCTTTCCGGTGAGGCGAGCTCACATTCAGTTTTTAGGGGGCAGGAATATTGCTTGAAGCTAGTCATTCTTTTAATAGTGAGTAATCACTTCCCATTTTAACAGTAGAATGTTCTATTGTTGTAGAATATTCTATTCCTGGCATCAGACAAAAGTTCAAGCTTTCTTTTCATTCAGGAAAAGTATGTGCTATGAAGTCCACTCTGAGCTGGCATGAAGGGCCTGCATCTGTGCTGCTGCTGTGTGCTCGGTGCGCTCTAGTGGACGAAGACAGCAGCGAGAAAGGTGGTCTGCTCGTGTTGTTAGTTTTCTTGATGGGGGGCCGAGGGAGCAGCCAGAAAGATCATTTTAAGTGCTACAAGGCCATGTGACGTACCCTGAGGGAGTAAAGCAGAGTCGCATGTGACAGTGGTGGGCGGGGGCATCTGGTCGCTCACCTGGTCAAGGGGGGCTTCTCTGAGCAGCTGACTCTGAGCTGAGCTGAGTGCAAAGATATCAGGAGAAGGGGCCCCGGCGGGGGAAAGGGCCTGAATCCTGGAGCCTGGGGAGAGCCGCGGGGCAGGTGGGGCTGAGGGAGGCTGGTCCAAGGACGGCAGCCTCGTGTGGGAGGAAGTTTGGGTTTTGTGCTGCGCGTCCTGGGGGGCCGTAGAGGATTTTCAAGCGGGAGAGACTTCATCTAATTTATATCTTCGCTTTTACGGGTCTTTCTGATCTTTGTATAAAGAAAGGGGCTGGGGCCCAAGGAATGGCGGGAGATACGGTGACTGTTAGAAGCTGCTGTTGCCACCGGGGGCGGGGGGGGGGTGTCAGATGAGGAAAGTAAGCAGACTTGGGGTCTGCTGAGGCAGAGGTAGGGGGCCTCCAGCTGGTAGACTGGGTGGGCGTGGAGGAGAATGGAGTGAGCCGTCTAGGTTTGCAGCCTGAGCCGGGGGGGCAAGTGGCTGCACGAGGTGCTGAGATGGGGCATTGGGTGGGGGTGGGGGGTGGGGAGAACACAAGTTCCTTTGAAGCACTTTAAAGGGACACCCAGGGGACCAGGTGAGTTATCACTTAGCAGCTAGGTAATGCTTTAGGGGGCTAGGGAAGAGAATTCTATTGAGAACAAAATTTAACTTCTGGAAATGTCAGTGAGGCAAAAATTTACTAGTGTATTATAGAATTTTCTAGTCCTTATGTAAGTTTAAGAGTTTTCATCAATCCTGTTTTAGCATGTTAAACATTTGTGATATTTTAGCAAGGATCGTGTTTTAGAATATTCACTAATACCTCATCCTGAGAACTAGAATGTGGTCTGATTATTCAGCTATACAAAATATGGCTGTTACTGACAGTATTCTAGTACTGTTTTGCAATGTGAACAATGAGTGTCCTCCTTGAATAAAAATTCTCAGCTATAGATCCTTTGAAAGTTTTCCAGAAGATTTGTGCTATAGAAACAAATTAGAACCTGAACCTTTTTGATATGCGTGGGTTTTTTAAAAAAAAAATCTTTGCACTTGAGATTCTGAACAAGAGATTGCAGTTAAGAGAAAGCAGTGACTTACCTGACCTCCAGGTTTTCATGAGTCCTGTGTTTGCACCATTTCTAGGAAGCTGTGCAGAAGATGCTGGAGCAAGCCGAAAATGAGGTATTTCTAAAACCTTAGATTAAAATGAACTTGAAACCAAGTAACATTTTGTTAAAAAGAAAGCATTTTCTTTCCAGTAAATGATGTTTTTATGGGGAGCTACTTACATCACATCTGAATATCTGGAATCACTTCTGACTGATTTCTATGACAACTAGCCCCATAAAAGTTAACAGATAAACAACCACAAATGGTATTGAACCATCTCTGTGAACTGGACTTATTTATAGTCCTTAAAGTGTATGTAGACAACAGCAGCCACTCTTGCCCCAAAATGGAAGGTTTAATTTGGTTCAGAGTCATTTAGATTTCTCTGTGTGGTGGTTCCCTACCAAGAAGTCCTTTGACCCTTTTTAGAATGGATGGACAGAAGGGGAACTTGGGTGACCGTTCCTGGTAGCCACAGTGATGCCTGATAATGGGCAGTGGCTGGGAACCAAGAGAGAAATACAACCGTGTCTCAGGATAGTTGTTTTTGTTTTTTAAAAAGACTTATTTATTTATGCACACAAGAGCTGGGGTGTAGGCCAGAGGTTTGGTGGGGGGTGGTAAGAGGATTCACCAGAGACAGAGTGGGGAGCAGAACAGGCAAATTGACTGAAATGTACTGCTGAGGGGAGCAGCGGGCGAGACAAGAGAGGTCTGCAGTGCCATGTAGGAAGCTCCCTGGCTGGGTATCGAACTCATACTGCTGTGGCTGCTGATAGCTTCATAGGCTGAGACTTAACCCCTGTGCCACCAGGGAGGCCCCAGGATAGTTGTTTGTGAAGTTGCAATTGTGTGTTACAGCTTCAATGAGTGTCCTTAAATGAATCCATTTTAATTTTTCACTAAAATATTTTAATACATCTTAAACGTTGAGCTTTGTGGATGTTTATACCCCCGGTAAAATGGTTATTTTCAACAGCTGGAAAATGGTGCCACCTGGCAAAACCCAGAACCTCCCACGGACTTGAGAGTAATGGAGAAAGATCGAGCCAACTGTCCATTCTACAGTAAAACTGGAGCTTGCCGATTTGGAGATAGGTAACTAATTTGCCTTATTTGGTCAGAATTCAGTGAGTCAAAATGTCAAGGTTCTTGAGTTCTCTTTGGGGGAGTCCCCCAGGCTGGAGTGTGTGGTGTCCTCAGCAGGCATGTGCTGTGTTCTGGCTGCTTCTCCCGTCCCCTGCTGCCCCGCAGTGGGGTCAGCCTAATTCTCTGGCAGTGCCGTGTTGCCTCTGTGTTCCTTCCACAGCTTTCTGAAGACCTTTGGCTCTTTGTTTTCTTCCTGTGCTTGCATTAGTCCCCATGGAGCAACTGGGATGGGAAATAATCTATTTTAAGATCCAGGAAGGCCTGGCTTTATTTTTTGAACGGGAAACACTTGTGTACAAAAGAGGCTTTCAAAACCTGGCATGCCTAACGGGATTTTGGGGAGAGCAGGATCCGAGAGAGTAGAGAACAGAGGCTGATTTGCCACCCTCAGCCAGTCTGCTCTGACTGGGGAACACGCCCTGCTTCCCAAAGGGGCATTTGCGGCTGCAGCTTTGGGCCAGTTACTTAAACCCTCTGTGCTCAGTTTTCTCATCTGTTAGATGGGGACTGAGAATAGCACCCCTCTGATAAGGGGCCAGCATGTGAACGCCTGAGAAGCGCATCGACCACTGTGACTGAGTTTTGGCCCTTTTCCTTGTGTTACTGCTCCCCTTATTCTCAGAGACCCTCTTGTTCCTGCCTCTTGTGGATTGATGTTTTAGAAACAAACCATTCATGTGAAATCTAAGTGTTACTGCCTTCATTCATTTAGCTGATATTTAAATACGTACTGGATGCCTGGCGTGGTGATTTTTACAATTTGGCTGGTTTGTGAATGAACAACCCCAAGTGGGTGAATGATTCATCATGGTGAATGAATCCATCTGAGGCAGCGGCTGATCTTTACTGTGTGTGCTGCCTGGGAGAGCTCTGATGGCAGCGTCGTCACTGTTCACCCTCAGAAGGGGCGTGAAGAGGAGAATCCAGGGGCACCTTCCTCCCGAGGGCCGCCTGTGGCGCCGTGCGCCTGTCCCCACCTGTCAGCCGTGGTCCTTCTCCACTGTTCTTCCACAGGGAGGCGGCTTCCTGACCTTCATCTAAAGGCCTACGAGTGGCCTGTGAACTTGGAAATTATCCCCACTTTACATTTTAATGAGCGCCCATCTATATCGATCAGTTTTAGAAAGTTTTAAGTGTTGAGATCTCATGTCTGAATTATCATCTTACACCGAGTTGAAACAGGCCGGTCACTTGAGTCGTATTCTGAGCTTAAAGCCAGGTTTTTATGGGTCGTGTCTGACCGTCAGACGGCTGACTCCGAGGGTTTCCTTCCTGTGCAGGTGTTCGCGGAAACACAACTTCCCCACCTCGAGCCCCACGCTGCTCATCCGAAGCATGTTCACGACGTTCGGCATGGAGCAGTGCAGGCGGGACGACTACGACCCCGACGCCAGCCTGGAGTACAGCGAGGAGGAGACCTACCAGCAGTTCCTGGACTTCTATGAGGATGTGCTTCCCGAGTTCAAGAACGTGGGGAAAGTGATCCAGTTCAAGGTGGGCATGCGCACTGAGCCTGGAGGAGCGCTGAAGTCGCCGCTGGGACGAGAGAGCTAGGGCACAGGCGTCTGCCTGGGTGGGCACGCATGTGATGGCACAGTACTGGCGTGCTGCTTGCCGCGGGCCAGGCTCCTGCTTGGAAAGGAGCTCTCGTCTGTTCAGTGCCTTCATGGCCCAGCTCTTGTCCCACGATGAATTCTCTGCAGAAGCTCCTCTGCAGCGGGCCGTGCCAGCGTCCCCTTAGGGGCAGCACTGGGCGGCGAACGCACCCCTCCTGCCTTTGTAGTCGCCTCAGCTAGCCAGCAGTGGACAGTGTCACCCACGCCACTCCCTCCACTCACCGAGTTTGTTGTCGCATTGCATGGACAGTGCCTGCTTGTAACTGCCACCCACAGCACACGGTCTTTGTCCTGGAGCTACCCGAGCACATAATCTTGAGGCCTTTTGGGGGGTTTGCCTTGTTTTTATTCATTGAAGGCTTTCAGCACCGAACGTGGTGTTCCGAAGTCATGGTGGGCAATCTGGCCATCGCATCCAGATGGCACAGCGTTCTCATAATGTGGTGCTGGAGGAAAGCGTAGGGCAGAGGTCATGGCAGCTGCTCCGGGCCCGGTCGTTGAGTCCTACCTGAGGCTTCCTGCCTCATCTGAGATGCGACCTGACCCGAGCCTGATGCCTTATGACTCCAGATTGGGAAGAAGAAGGAATAAAGCTGGGTTTTGTCCTGCTAGCTGGGCGTGGCGGGAGCGCTGGGACAGCGGGGAAGCACGGCCCTGCTCCTGGCGGCACTTGCGCCATCCAGGCTGTCCTGCCCTCTGCCAACTTCAAGATTTAAAAAGATCCTTTTCCGATTTCTCCGTCCCCTTTACCTGGGTGGCTGCCGCGCGCGCCTTGCCGTCCTGGCACTGCCCTCGGCGCACTTAGGCCGGGCTCCGGGCAGGTGCCCACCGCAGGAGCGCCTGGGGCCTGTGGCTTCACTGCCCTGTGCTCCCGAGCACCTCACTTGATCTCTCCGGGCCTGTTCCTTGTCCCCAGAGCGGGGCGACTGGACGACATCGGGGGTTTCCCTCGCGGCTCCTAGACCGTGCGGCTACTGTGAAGTTAGTGGTGGGGCTGCTGTGGACGCTTCAGACTGGCTGGCGGGAATCCCCCCGCCCCTGCACCAGGCTGCATCACTAGCCACGGCGGGTTTTGGCTTTTGTTTAGAATTGTCAGGCATGCTCATGCTGATCACGTTAGCAATTAGACATGGAAGGACATAGCAGGAGAATTTCCAGAACATCGAATTCAGCCTGGAGAATGAGAATGGCTCCTTGGGAACCACTGGACGAAATGATTCCCAAGGTTCCTCGGGCGGCCTTGTAGCCGCCCAGCTCAGGAGAGCGTTACAAGCTCAGTGCTGATCCTGCTCTTTGGGGATGCTCCAGTAATACTCTGAAACAAATCTGTAAAATATAGACTCATTTTGGAAATAAAGTGAGACGTTAGCACGGATATTTGGAGACCTTTTGATACCATTATGTAATGACATAACGACAAGTCAGATTTGTGATTTTTGAAGACATGATCAAATGTTCAGCCTAACTAGTCATCAGAACAGTGCGTATTCAAATGAGATATGTTATTCACACCTAGCAGGTAAAAATAACTTCTATTAATACCAAGAGCGGGCAAGGATGTGTAAATTAGTAAGACCACTTCAGAGAGCAGTTTGTCAATACCTGGTGAAGTGGAAGCTACATGCAACCTATAAATTGCCCGGCGACTTCTGACTAGCCCCAGTAGAGAAATCTGCACACCCACAGACACGTGTTCAAGACTCCTGACCACAGCTCTGTTCGGTGGTAAAAAATTGAAAGCACCTTGGATAGTCATCATTAAAGTAATAAATCATTTGATAAATTGCTCTAGCCATTGCATAGTAATTAAAGTTTGTGATTATATCTTGAAAAGATTTGAAATAAAACATAAAATTTAAAAATGTACAAGCAGTACTATATTCTATTGATATTGTTTGGCAATACATATACATTGCTTTGTATATGTGTGCATAAATATGTGCATACCCCTATGTGAACCAGACGCACATTTATTTGTATGCACACATGCCCTCGGTGTCTGCCTGGACAGCACTGGCTGTTTGTCTGTGGAGATAGGCATATACCCAGCCTCATGGGAGGCCTCATCCTTGTGATGGGAGAGGGGGAAGAATGGGATGGAAGGACTTCAAGCAGGTGTTTACTGTCCGGTATTTAAACATGCTCACGCAAACCTGGAAGGTGTTGTGTTCAATCTGAGTGGTGTATGAATGGGCTCATTACTGCTCTCTATTTTTATGCACGTGTGAGCCATTTCATGTCTGTGAGAAGAAGTGAATCTGGATCAGCAGGGTCCCGGTGATGGGGTCCTCCAAGGTGGCTGTCTGCTGAAGTCTGCCTTACGTGGGTGGGAGAGTGGCTGGGTAACTGCTTTTGGCGATGTCAGTGCGAGCAAAGTGCATCTGCCCTCAGGGCTGCTTTTCCTTAGTTTTGGTTTTTTTTTTTTAACGATGGAATTCTTCATTGCTCCTTAGGTCAGCTGCAACTTGGAACCTCACCTGAGGGGCAATGTGTATGTTCAGTATCAATCGTAAGTATTCTGAACATAAGCGTCCTCACGTTTGTCAGCGGAGTGTGGTGGTCGTGCTGAAGACTGGGTTTTTTCACACTGACCATATCGTTTGCATATGCACGACATTTTAACAATGCCAATACCAAGAGCGAGTCGACAGAGAAATATAGACGGGATTTTGAAAGAATACCTATGTATTTCATCTCTGTATACTGACATAATTGGGAATGTCTTACAATGTAGGTTTGTTTGGTTTTTTGCTTACATAATTTTACTTTTTTAAAAGATTTATTTATTTATGCATACAAGAACTGGGGTGTAGGCCACAGGTGTGGGGTTGTGAGAGGATTCCCCAGAGACACAGTGGGGAGCAGAACAGGCAGATCAACTGAAGTACACTGCTGAGGGGAGCAGCGAGCGAGACAGGAGAGGTCTGCTGTGCTATGTGGGAAGCTCCCTGGCCGGGGATCGAACTCATGCTGCAGTGGCTCTGGATAGCTTCATAGTGCTGAGACTTAACCCGTTGCGCCACCAGGGAGGCCCCTGTTACGTAATTTTAATAATTAAAATACAAACTGAAAAGAGAGAACTAGAACAGAGAATAGAAAAGTATAAATTGAAAGAGGCAGAAATGGAAGCCCCAGGTAACGTTCGTCTGCTTTTGCCGAATCTTACTGTTCGTCTGGGCCACCTGGCTGAGGCGACGCGGGCTCTGACAATGGAAAACACATTTGCATGTTTGATGGTCCAGCCTTTTGGTTTCAGAAGCTCTGACTCAGCCAGTGCCCACGCATCAGGAGGTGTGGGTAGCAAAAAAGGTTCCTGAACACATTATGAGCCCCAGGAGCCTGGATACTTCCTGAGGACCAAGTAGGTGGCACCGAAGCAGCAAATCTTGTGGTCCTACAGTAAACTAACAAAAGAGTTAATTGCCAATAAGATGAACTACATTTTCGAAAGTTGCTGTAAAGTGCATTCTTTATTTTGTGGTTTAAAGGGAAGAAGAATGTCAAGCAGCCCTTTCCCTGTTTAATGGCCGATGGTATGCCGGGCGGCAGCTTCAGTGTGAATTCTGCCCCGTGACCCGATGGAAAATGGCAATTTGTGGTAAAATACAACACAACACTTTCCCCCTCTGTCCACTGTCATGTGAAGGCACATTCTTTTTTTTTAAAGATGTATTTATTTATGCATACAAGCTGGGGTGCAGGTCAGAGGTAGGGGGTGGTGAGAGGGTTCACCAGAGACAGTGGGGAGCAGAACAGGCATATCGACGGAAATACACCGCTGAGGGGAGCAGCGGGATGAAGCAGGAGAGGTCTGCTGCACCATGTGGGAAGCTCCCTGGCTGGGCATTGAACTTGTGCTGCAGTGGTTCTGGATAGCTTCATAGTGCTGCGCTTAACCCGTTGCGACACCAGGGAGGCCCTGAGGGCACATTCTTAAGGGAAGCACGCTCTTTAAGTGGGGAGGCTTTTGCCTCGTACCTTCAGTGAGCAGAGATCCTTCTATAAGGACAGCGCGTTCTACATATGTGACGGACCTTGTGGGTCGTTTCATGGTTGAGGTGACTGAGGTCATAGTTTATCGGCGACAGTGGGGGCTAGAATTCTCATCTTCTCATCCTTGGGCTCTACGTGGGCCTGTGGGGCCACTTCCTTAGTGTGTCCTCGGGGGTGTTTTCTCCTCTTTGGCTCCCCTCACTTGAGCTACAACCCCCCCCCCTTTCCCCATCTCTAGTCCTAATGAGTCATCTGTTATCTCTGCCACCTAAATCATGGCCCAGAACACTCCCTGCCTTACTTGAAATCCAGGTGCTTTTGTGCAGTAGGGCTCGAGTAATTTCACATCTGCTGAGGCTGCATTCAGTCGACCGTCAATCTGGGTCAGTGGGTGGGTCATCCTGTGACTGGCTAGCATCATGGACAGCCTCGCTGCTCTGTGGCTCTGTCAGACAGCCTCAGCCGCACCATTTCTCGGTGCAGGAGCCCAGGCGCGGAGAGATGAGGCTGTATACTTTTCCCACCTTTTGCTTTGCCTTTACCTCCTTAAGCTTCTCCTTAAAAAAATCTATCCTGTTTTGCAAAGTTATCAGATTATTTTTACTGCTGAGCTGTAAGAGTTCTTGATATATTCTACAGACAAGTCCCTTATCGCGGATGCTTTGCAAGTATTTTCTCCCATTATGTGGGTTGTCTTTTCACTTCATTTC
>PVIJ01003732.1:56907-129374 GCA_004024925.1 Scalopus aquaticus
GGCGTGGGGTGGCGAGAGGGTTCACCAGAGACAGAGCGGGGAGCAGAACAGGCAGATCAGAAGTACACTGCTGAGGGGAGCAGCGGGCGAGGCAGGAGAGGTCTGCCCCACCATGTGGGATTCTCCCCGGCTGGGCGTCGAACTCGCGTCGCCGCTGCCGACAGCTCCACAGCGCAGCGCTCAACCACTGCGCCACCGGGGAGGCCCTTCACTTCATTTCGATGAGTTTGGTTTATCTAGTCTTTCTGCTTTGGTGTCATGTCTGAGAAGCCATTGCCTAGCCCCATGTCAGGAGGATCTACTTGTATGTTTCGTGCCTTAAGTTGAGGACTCTGGTCTATTTCCATTTATTCTTTGTATATAGTGTATGGCATGAAGGAATTTCGCTTTTAGCCGTTTTTGCTTATTTGGGGGATATACTGCTTTTAAAAAAAGTTTGCGAACCCTAAAAGGATCTCAGTCATTCAAGTAGATTTCACCTTTGACAAGAATCTGCCATATTAAAAACATTTGGTAAATTTACAGCAGTAGGCCAATATGTACCATCATCTTCTTAAAGTGTAAAGAAAATACAGGATCCTCCACACATCGCAGGTTCTCTTTTAGTAGTGGTTCTGTGCAGCCTGCAGGGCACCCACAGGGACTCCAGATTTGACTGGGGGTCGACACTGCGCACCAGAGAGCACGGCCCGTCCCCGCGGCCTGCGCCCCACGTCCCACGTCCGGTGGGGGAGACGGGCTTCTGGTAACTGCAAGTTCTGCTTCGCGCCTATTCCCAGTGCCGTTTGTTAAAGAGAACTGGACTGCTGGAAAGGCCGGACCCCGGCTGTGACATCCGTTTACCTGCGCCCCTTTCGGGGCCACTGGGGAGAGGGTAGCGCCGTCGCCTCAGCGTCCCCGGAGAGCGCGAGGGCCGCGGGCCACCCTCTCCTGCTGTCCTTGCAGGTCTGTTTGAAATCCAGCAGTGCCCGCGGGGGAAACACTGCAACTTCCTCCACGTCTTCAGAAACCCCAACAACGAGTTCTGGGAAGCGAACAGAGACATTTACCTGTCCCCGGACCGGCCGGCGCCCTCCTTCGGCAAGAGCTCGGAGCGGGAGCGGCGGGAGCGGCCCGGCCACCACGACGACCACTACGCGCGGCCGCGCCGCCGGCGCAGCGCCAGCCCGGCCCGCGCCTACAAGAGGAACGGGGAGGCCGAGAAGAGGCGGCGGAGCGGCCACCGGGGGAAGAAGTCCCGCAAGCGCGCGTCCCGCAGCCGCGAGCGCCGCACTTCGCGCAGCCGGGGCCGGAAGAGGGACCGCAGCCGGGCGCGGCGCAGCCAGAGCCGGGGCAGCCGCAGCCGCAGCCGCAGCCGCAGCCGCCGGAGGCCCAGCCGCAGCCGCAGCTCCTCGCGGTCCCGGAGCCGCGGCCGGCGGAGGTCGGGGAGTAGAGACAGAACTAACCACAGCCCGAAAGCCAAATAAACCGGTTTCGTTCGCAAGTGCTTGTATAGCTTATTTATTATGGCCGCTGCACACGCGGGCAGAGGATCGCGTGCTCGGATGGGCGAACGCAGCTGGCGGAGAACCCCGTTCAAAATACTTTTCGTACCCGATAATCAGTGTGTTTAGTACAGAAAACCTAAAATGTGTAAATAACATGAAATGTACCTGTAACCCTGACCCTTGATGATAACCAGGTAACGCTGGAGTATTCCTGTAGCTTTTTCTCCTTGTGATCATGTACAAGTTTTTTTTACACAGAGATCATATGTGGCTGCGTCTGAATGTGCTCTTTTCCCCCATATGAAACATTGTCGTCTTTCAAGGCCTATTCTTAATGTTACTTTTTGCACAGTGTGGAGCCCCACTGTTGGATTTTTATTTTAAATTTTACGCTATTAAAGACTCCTGTGCTATAAACAATCCTGTGGTGTATTTCCTTAAATACGTTAACACATTTCTGATTATTTCCTTAGGATAAATTACATTGAGAGATAAATACTAAGACATTTCCAAATTGTCCTCCAGAAAGACTACAGTTTACTCCATCAACAACAGATTTTGCTGTTCCCACACCCGGTTAACCTTTGCTCACTTGGTAAGTGCTGTGTTTAGGTGTTTGTTTCTGTATGTATTGGCTAAGCCAAACCCTGTTTTCAGTACATAGTGGCCATTAAATTTGGTTCTTGTTTGCCGGTAACCTATTGGACTTTTTCTATATGCACTATCTAAACAGCTTTCCCTAAAAATTCACTTTCTTGGTTTTAAAGTGCTCCCAACCCCGTATCTGCGGCATCTCTTCAGCTGGAGATTTTCCATTAGAGTGTTTGTGTTTTTTATAGTGTGTTGACAAGTTCTTTATATAGAGGTGAAACTTACCTTCATTTTCAGGAAAATTAGGGTCATTGCTAGATGCCTGGTGTTACAGAAATTCTGGTTTAAAAATCGGAAGAATGGTGAGAACCTTCTGTAAGAAAAGCTTAAGGCAAGATAGTGTCCTTAGACTTCCGATCATCAGAAAGATGCTCTTCTTCCTTATGCATTTTTTATTTTCCTAGTAACTGCCTTTCCATCGACATACTGGGCATCTTGAATTTCAGAGTTTGTGGCATTTGGCAATTTGAGATTTGGAAATAAGGACTTAAGGATGCACAGAACACAGGTTAACAAAAATGAAACAGGAAATTTCAAGGTTGGGATTTATCTGTTGAGAATGAGAGTTCTTTAACCTGATAAGTATGTGGTCCAGAATACATTTTACTTTAAAAAGTGATTTGTTCTAGACTTTGCCTGCTTTACCCTAAAAATGACTGAAATTTTTCTGTAATTATCTATTGGATTCACTAATGCTGAATAATTATAAATTCAGTGTTTTCCAGTACTTACTAAATACAGCCAAGATGTACACAATTAAATGTGGTATTCAAAACTGAATAGCCTTAATAGATCATGGAGGAACAAAAAAAGATAAACACCAGCTTGTCCTCAAGATAATTACGAAATGGCAGTGGCTTTTCCTCAATGGGAAGAGTATGGTGGGATGGAAGGAGTGGGTTTTAAACCGCGAACTGGCTCAGAGCTGAGTGTTTCTCTTCAGGCCTGCTATTGTCACCGGACAGGGAGTGGGCCCGCAGCCCCTCAGCCAGACCCCAGGCGGGAGGATAAGCCAGGAGCGTGCTAGGCGCTGTCCACTGCTCACTCGAGGGGAAAGGGCTCTTGAGACCTCTGGTCAGAACTGCAAAGGGGGCTCCAGAAACGGTGAGGCAGCATCAGCCTTTATTGATTAGCAAGAGCACGGACAGCGCTCTGGGAGAGCTCTCAGGCATGAGACTCCCCAAGGTGCCAGGGCTAGGGGTCTACAGAGGTCTTCGGGCCGGGTCTGAGAACAGGACCTGAGTGACCGAGAGCGCAAGGAGGGTGCCCTGGGCCGACGGGCACTGACTGCCGCTAACGTGGGCACCCCTCACTCAGCTCGGGGGTCACACGGGCCTGGTCTCAGGGTCTTCCCAGAGCAGCCAGCTTGGTGGGCTGTGGAAAGAGCTCGGGATGCCCGGGCTGGGCCATGAGGGGAACGGTGTGCCAAGGAACCTGTGGCAGCGGGTGTCTGGGCCTGGAGTCAGCAGGTTCTTAAGCTCTTGTTTGCCGGCCCGCGGCAACAGAACACTGAACAGCAAAATTTCTGCAGTTTTTGTCCCTGAGTCCTGTCCTGTCCTTGCCCCGGGACCCTCCCTGCCTCACAAGTATTCTTTTTTTCTAGCCTTCTAGCAACTTGATGGTAGTTGTTTCTTCATTTTCAAATGTCCTGGTGTTAGCAGGCAACACTTCCTGTCTGTGGTTAGCCCCGCGCCAGCCATCAGGACACTGAAGCTCTGATTTGCTGCCTGTCTGGCAGTTGTTTGCAAATCAGCCTGGTCTGCCAGTGGGGCACCCTGGGTTTGTGGGGATGGTGGGGGGACTCCACTTGATCTGCTACACCTTTGATTACCTGCTGAAATGGACAAAATAGAAAAGCCAATTGCGTCAAGGTTTTAAAAGCGGCGTTTATTGATTGAAAATAAATGTGTAGCTAAGCTCCCAGTAGCATGGAATCCACATTATCTTTTAATGCGCTTGAAGAAGTACATGAATACTCCCCTTAAATCCTCTGCCGTTTATTTTGTGTGTGCTTTTAACAACCACCACAAATGGAGGTGAATTTCCAACATTTTACTGAAAAAAATGAAAAATTCTTCCTTCAGCAGCTCTCCAGTTTGACAAACTTTTGGAAAGAGATAGATTGAAAACACACTACAGTGGTGTATGTTGAACATTTATTACACTCATTGGCGATGTGGTAAGACAGTGCCCAGGTGGCCTGAATACTGGTCAGAATCACAACAAAGCTTAATCGAGCCCAGCAAATACAAATGAAGGTGTAAACTGTGAAGACGTTTACAACGTAGTTGTATAAAAGTGACACTGAAACAATTGTATAGCTTTAAAAAATATAGAGCCCGCTAATACCCTTTTGCCTCACTCCGCTCACTTTCCTATGACAGGCGCAGGCGGTGTCCGTCTCTGTCTCTCTAAGACCTTTCTACCCAGGCAGTGCCATGGAAGGGAAGGAAGCTGCCCTCAAGTGTGTAGCACTTGTAAGTGGAGGGAAGCAATAGGGGACCAAAATAAATTTGTTGGTAACCAGTACCCCAGAAGGAGCATTCATACTTTATACAAAGACTTTAACACTTTGTGAAGAGTAACACGTTTTCCATCAGATGCTGTTAGGAAGAATTCCTGAAAAATCACAATTTCCTCCTTACTTTGGGGCATCAGAAACAATCCAACTAAGTGATTCAATGATTATAAGCAGGTGTCAAGTGTTCCTCGGTCTTAAAAACAATGAGCTCTCTAATACGAAACAGTTGATCTGTTCCTCATCCCAGGTTCAGAATGCCTAAGAAATCATTTTTAGTGTAGAGCAGCGTCATTCCAATTTAGTCATTTGTGTATTCCCTTTGTTTTAAGATACGTAGTTTCCAATAAGTGTCTTTGGTATGATTTTTGGGTAAGTTTTAACAGTTAAATTTTCATTCGATGTATGTGACATTATCAACTCCCTTTATTCTCACACAGAATGAAGTACTACACTAGTCTTTGGTTTCATAAAACCAGGTTTCACATTAGAATTTAACGGTTTCCTTTGCCAAAGACAGTAATTTAGTAAGTGTGTATTACCGGGTTGTGTCATTTTTACAGATACATGTAATCAGACTGAGAGAGAAACCTATGCCCTTTAAAGTACCCCAAAAGGTATCTATTTCTGTATCATTCTAATTCAGACTGAAGTCCCTGAAGTTATCACTTAACTAACCAAAATTCCCTTTAAAAAAAATTTTTGTGTAGGCCTGAATGAAGCAGCTTAGCAAAACAGTAATACTGACAAGACGTCATCTCACACCATTAGCTAACATGGACATGAAGGCAGTGACCACCTACAGTGTGAAATGCCACAGGAAGTCATCAACAAGGGAGGAGTTATGTCAGTCCAATCTCTTCAAGAACACTACGTGGGGTTTCAGCTTCCTGTGGAGGGAAAATGTGAGACTCTGGTAAGCAGATCGGGGAGGCTTGACAATGTGAAATTGACACAAAGGAAGTGCAAGTTCAGAAAGCAAGCGGTGCATTCCAATACTGAGCTGGTGGTTATTTAGGGTTTTGTGCCCCCCAAACATCAGCGACCACAGAAGGGTATTTTCAGCATGCAGTAAATACCTCACAGATTACTGACCCATGAGCGAGGCACCTGTGCTGTAACACAAAAAGCTGCCAAACTACTGCACAGCCGAATCGTCTACAGCAAAGTTAATCTGTCAAAATTCAAAACCTTCCCCAAATAAAAAGCAAGGGGAACCCTGTGATCGCCCAATTCTTCACTTCATTTTGTTTTCCATGCTTTATTTTTGGGTTGTGTGTCACGTGTACTGAGAGAAGTTATCTTCCTCCCTGGGCTTTGCTTGACTTCCCCAGGATAACCAATAGCCACGGTGGAGGAAATATAAGAATGCTCTGGAATGAAAGAGCATTTTTGTACTGTGTAGCCACCGATTCTCCTTTTTAAAGGTAAAGGAAGACAAAGCAGGCATATTGAGAAAACTGTTTAAAATTTTTCCAGAGTGGCTGATTTTGCTTATCACAAAATAAAGCTCAAATTTCCAGTATTACCCAACAACTTTGTAGTTAAAAGGCCCATTACATATGAATGGAGGAAAACGATGATGGAATGGAGACTTGTTTCGAATCTGGCTCTAACAAACTGATTATTAAAATATGCATTTTTTGAAAAAATAAGGTATTTAGGAATTACTGTTAATTTTTAGTATCCAATAACAAACTTACTTTTGCATCCTAATTGTGGTACAGCACAAAACAAGAAAAAGAAAGATCACATTAAACCATCAATCCATACAACATTAGGTTAATTATATGTAAGGTACTACATGTAGTAATTTTAAGTAAATTAAACTCCATGGTCTGTTTATTTGAAACAAGGATCATAGTACTTACCTTCATGTGTTGAGATTGAGATTAGCCTCAGTGCCTGACTTATATAAAAAGTGCTCAAAAAATGTTAGTTGATATTGTTATACAATTGCAATCTAAATGAAGGTATTTAGCAGTTAGTACTAGATGCAGTGCTATACACCAACTCTATAGATAAAGTTCATGGGATGACATTTAGTAATGTTTGTATACTAATGAAGAATGGGAAATCAGCTTTGGTGAAAAAAGCTATTTCTTAAAGGCAGTCTAGTTCATGAAGTAGTCTTGCTCCTCTCCTCCCCCCACTGAACCCCATCTAACAGGGCTACAGATGGAAATCTATATGGAGAATAAAAAATGTTAATCACCACCACAAGATTACAATCAGCCAAATACAGAGTGGAGGAAATTCTATAGCACAGGTGTCTCCGTTAAAAAAGGGCAAAAGAGGGCACCAAACTGGAGTTGTCAAAGATTTAGAGACTTAAGGGACACCTACGAGATACCAAGTGAGCCTTCCTTGATAATCTAACAAACAGATGATAAAAATGTATTTTTTAGACAACTAGGGAAAATGGAACCAGGAATAAGCTATTAGGGATTATTGTTAATTTTTTGGGTGTGGCACTTATCTCTTGTGGATGCATCTTCAAGTATTAAAGATGAAAGGGTAGGAGAGCTAGGGCTTGGCCTGCAGTACTGCGGGGAAGGAGGGAAGCCAGGATACTAGGCCAGTAACGAGCCTTGAGCTGATAGCTGTTCAGCTGAGGGATGCAAACACGAGGATTTCTGACACTATCCTACCTGCGTTTGTGGAAGTTTCCATTGATGAATGTTTTAAAAGAACCTAATGGAAATGATGCAACACTCCCCAAAATGATATAAGCCAAACTCATTTATGGTTGGCCTTAAATACACTGAAATAATGTCATCTGGATCAAAAGTTTAATCATTTCTATTTAATGTTTTTAAAAAGTCCTACCACCTTAAATGGGATTATCAAAGGACATCGACGTTGAATTCTATACAGTCAATGTCCTTAGCTTCTCCATGCAAAATTCCCCTCATTCCATTCCCTGGAGCTGGTCAGATTTCCCCGATGTGTTCGCTGTTTGCAGTCTCATATAGCATCTTTTCAAGAGAATTATGTTGCTTATTGAATATGCATTATTTAAAATATCCTTTCTAAAGGTCTAGTTTCAAAAAGCCATTTATACATCTTATTCCTTTGAGACTTGTACAAATAGTACATTAGATTTTATGAAATGTTTATAATATAAAATGTAATCTTCTCATGTTCCCATTAAAAGTGCAGCTCTAAACTACTACCCAGAAAAACTACTGTCTAAAGCACGTCAAATTCGTGGACAATGAAAGTAGAATGGTGGTTAGTTACCAAGGGCTGGGGGGAGGGGACATGGACAGTTGTTTCATGGGTACAGAGTTTGAGTTTTGTAAGGTGGAAAACTTTTGGAGATGGTTGCACAACAATGGGAACGTACTTAACACTACTGAATTAGACACTTAAAAATGGTCAGGCTGGTGAACTGTTATGTGTTTGTACTATGAATTTTAAAGCTTACCTGCAAAAACTAAAATATAAAATACATTATCAAAAGGGATGGAGAAGAAAAGTCATTCACATGAGACAAAGTACATGCAATACTTTTATTTTAGACATGCAAGGAAAGCTATTTCAGAATCTACTTATTTAAAGCAAGCAGCTGTATACAGATAACAAAAGAAGCAACATCTTGTTACAGCACACAGCATCCAAAGCAAACAGGCATGAGACAATGCATACTTATGCAGTGTTAAAACCAGATGAATAACACTGCAGGGCAGTGGAAAAAAATGGAAATGAAAGACCAGTGTTTCCCAGTGCTTTCTATGTATGATTCTAAATTTTGCATTTGACAGGCCATCCTGGTGCTTCAAATGAACACAGTACATGAGAATGGTAAGAATGGAAATAACTGATCTGCATACCTACCTAGTGTACATTGTCATAGGTCTTTTTTCAGTGGCAAACCAATTTGAGCATCCTTTGAATACATTTTTTGATAACTTACTAAACTTAGGCTTCAAACTCTCTAGATATAAATATTAATTATGTGGTACATTTCCTTTTATAATAAAGTACGTTGCATGTTTCATTAAGAGTATACACAATAATGATCAATATTGATGGTTTTAATATTCAGAAATATAAAACTACAGTTAACACTTTAATAAGTAATAAGTATTTAAATGAAGTCTTAATATATTATAAAAGAACTACTAAAAAGTATTTAAATTTTAACTATATAAGTAAACACAGCATTAATGCTTTGAAGGGGGTTACTTTCTATGGAACTGATGATACTACATCACAGACTTTGGTCAGTTTTCTGATAATTCTTAAAGAGACTGATTGTTCTAGATAGCACAAATGTGATTCCATAAAGGTGGCATTACAAATTTCTTAAAACCTGTGCTTTACTTTTGATATTACATACTAATACAGATTTTACTTTCTTGTATTATTTCCAAATATACTTTTATGTATGTGACAAGTGAGAAAACATTAGCTCATTCATCCGTAAAGACTGTGTAATATAATCACATAAATATAGTTTCATTTCTTTCAGCATTTTCAGACCAAAGCACACTGTGTATATGGCACTGCTTGTTTCAACCTAGTGCTTCACTTTATCTTCTTTGGTAAACATTTGAAAGATTACTAGGTTTTTCCTCTTGCAAGATTAATCACAGATGGTTCAAAAATGATGACATATATATGGTTTAAGATAAAATATTACTCTAAACATTCATAGGTCATTTTTTTCAAGAAGAAATTAAATTAGTTGCAAGCAGGAATAAGCTATATCAAGAACACATATAGAATGAAAATAAAACCAAAGAGAGGAGAGCAGGAAAAAAAATACAATTGTATAGGTATTGGTTCTAAAATGTTCTATTAATACTATACAAGATAATCTGAGTCACCAAGCTGAGGGTATTTTCTTTCATAAGCATATCAGCTTTCTATTTCCTCTGTGAAATGCTGCATACGCGATGAGGAGTCATTTAGTACACAGGCACATTAAAATATTCATGACGTGGCTACAAAAGAAATGCATATATTCTTACACACAGTATATGAACTAACAAAGACACAATCAGACTTCTAGAAATTTTAGTGGACAGTGAAGAAAACTGAAACTTAAGTTTTTGTATGTTTTCGCTCTTTGGTTTATGACTGAGTATTTAACTTCTAGACAGTGCCCAGGAGTTCAGCTTCATCTTCTATGATTTTACTGTATATAATAATAATTAATATGATGACCCACATTCTACAGAATCCTAAAGCAATGTATTTACTACTAATACACTGAGAAAATTTTCAGTGTAAGTCGTCTGACCATTACTGAGTTAACTGAAAACTCAAGTTCCCTCTCACCAGTGTTTAAATTCATCAGGGTTTTATTACACAAAGTAAAGGGATTAATCCCTTAATGAAAACCGTCACATCCTAAGGTGACATATACTCTTTTGTAGAAACCCTGAAGGAAAATCTTTCCCAAGAAAAGGTGGAAAAGCAGTAACCCATTCGGTAAAAGTAGCAAAGAGGTTTTCAACAGTTTACTTAGCCTAAAAAAAATCCCAAAGATTATGCCTTTGAGTCTAAGGGTTATTTATCACTTTAAAAAAAAATATCGCAAGATAGATTTTAAAGAACTCTCAAAAAATATTTGTTTAATGGCTCTAAAAAGGTGTTTCTCACATCAACAAGGTAACCTGAGGTTTTGAACTGACTGTAGGGTGTCCAGAGCCGGATTTCTAGGACTACGAGAGCCTCCTGAAACAAGGAGTGAGATCATACAGACTTCCTAGGAAGAGGGGCCAGTGCCCTTCATACCCCTGCCAAAAGGCCTGGGACTCAAAACAATTTAAAAAACCACTTAAAACTGCTTCGTTGAATGCTTTTTAAATACCCTCATTTTAATATTTTTTCACCTTGGCACTTTGAAATGTCAGGCTACAGAGTCATGTAAACTTCCAATAAAATATGTAACAAATCCCTTATACTTAGGTAACCATTAAGTACAAAAGTACCTAGAAAAAAAACCTGTCAAATTTTAATCCTCAGATAATTCCTAAACAATTTAAAGAAATAGTTGCCCTTTTCCCCCACTCAAACAGATTATAGTGAAAGGAAGCAAGTTAAAATATTAATAATAAATGCCCGAATGCTTCACTTTCTGATGGTAGCTCTTATTTTCATATGGGAATTCTATTTCTGTATCAGTGGCATTAATGATTCACAGTATTTAATTAAACATTTTTGTCAATAAATCTACGAAACGATTTTAATATTCTCTCGTGTAAAAAAAAATAAATTATAAACTGCAATGATGGATCATTATCAGAGCAAAATTCCCTATGAAAATATCAGCTAAATGAGATAACTTGGGACCATCCCTTGGGATTTAATTAATTAGACTTTTCAGGTAGTGCTAAAATATAAATAACAAACTTGACAAAATTATAATTATAAACTGAATATTTTGATGCATGTGAGTACTCCAGCACGTATTCTAGTATGCTTTCTTACACCCAATGAAACTCTTGCTGTGACAGATATTCTCTGTTTTCTGGAGAGAGAACAAGAAAAGTTTAAGTCTATCAAAAAAAACCGTCCACCTAAATAATACCAGTTCTTTGAGCCTTACATTCTACTTGTTAACCTTTTAGTTTTCTTAGTCTTATATCACACTACATAACCAACCGGAAAGCTTATACCCATTAAAAGAAAAGAACAAGGTAGTTACCCAAAAAGGGTGATTCTTTCCCAGAGATTTCTTATGAAAGACAACAATTTGATATGAACCATTCGCATGTGCCTGCCTGGGCATTTCTGACGGTTTACTGCCTCTAGGAAAGGAAAGGGTTGATAAGCAAAACTATTCTTTACGCCAGTGATCCTTATTGCTGAACTTAAAAAGAGAAATAAGCATTCAGTTAGTGTAAAGAATACTATTCATAGGACAAAACCCTCTTCACTGGCAAAAGATCTTTTAAGAAGAAAAGAAACACTAAAATGCACAGAAATATATTCTTTTACCATTTAAAATTACTACAGCACATTTAAAATAATCTCCCAGTTTATATTGCTAGGATATGAAAAAATTCTGCTATAAATAAATGCCTTAATGACTACTTAACCTTTAAGGTTGATTTTTATCTAAATGATAGATATGACTATAAGTAACTTATTTTTTCTCATATACAAAGAAAACATTCTACTGTAGTAAATATATCCTCCTGTCATGGACAATCACCTTCATTATGACTGGGTGAGAGTAAAGTCTGTGGTAACACACACAGCCTCCATGCAGAACCAGTCTACTGTCATTACTGCCCAGTACACCAAATAGCTTCATACACTAAAATGCCAGTGATTTCAATTATGTGGAAGACAAGACCAGAACGAAAATGGTGAGAACAAATTTTTTTTTTTAAGAAACTACTCTTTATTTCAGACAGCTTCATTATTTTCACGTCCCCTACTTCTCGCTCATTGTCTTCATCTTTTAGTTGAAAAATAAAGCATGAGAGAGGGGAAGGATAACTGAAGGGTAAACATTGCAACATTTATAAGGTGCTTCCATCAAAACGTAACTAGTCATTTCCCCAAACTGGCATTCTGCAGAACAGAAAGTGTTGATGGGTTTTCACAGGATGGGGACTGAGGTATTCACGCTTACTTAGTATGGAAATGGCAGATTAGGTTAGTTTTCTTTACAGAAACAGGAATCCTTGGAGTCCTTAATCTAATGTGGTTGATCTCTAAGATGAGAAAGCAGGTTATAGCAATCCACAAGCTTTCTGAGCAAACAACCCTTTTCTCTACTGACCATATTAGAAACAGTTTGGAGTATGCTGATAAATATGATTTTGGAGGATGAAGTTACAAAGCCAGAGATCGCTTCGTATTTTAACCTCCCATTTACCGAGAACAAATTTTTAATCCAGTTGTATTACACAAATACAAGTCACAAGATGCCTTTAGTGTAGATTCTTTAGACTTTTTTTTTTTTTTTTTTTTTTTTGGGTGAGTAGGTCACACATTTACTATGGGCCTCCAGTCCTGGGCAATCCTACTCATCATCCGTTGGCTCACCATTAAGTCTATTTGAAACGCTGATCATTTTTCTCAAGTTTCCTACTTCTTTCCATTCTCCTCAGGCCCCAGCAGCTTTCCTCTAGATGACGTAATTTCTCAAGGTCAAGAAAACAACTTCCTCAATTTCACTTATTTAACTCATGAGGGAAAAAACCTACTGCTTTATCTCTACCATCTTCTCATAACAAAGGACTCTTGCCCAAGCCCAATGCTTTTGACTCCAGTCCCATTCTCTCTCCCAATATATGTCCCATCCCCCTTTCTTCTACCCTGTGTTTCATAATCTCTGTATTAGCACATAATTCAACTTTCCTCCCAAGAAGAGTATTATTTTTCTTAATCCCCCACAAAAAGGACTAGATGTAGTGGGAAGTGAAGAATGAAAATACAGCAGAGAGGAATGAAGGTGCACCTGTTTTCAAAACCACCTCCTCCCTAAGAAAAGACAAACCCCACTACCTTAAAAACTCCCTCCTATTCATCACACCAGGCTGATGACTCAAGTGAAATGAGCTGGAAAACTATAAGGAAAGCCACTAAGATGGCGATGATCTGAAGGCTTAAGTCTTGTGGAGACAAGAGGTGCTTAAGTAAACTTAAATATTGGATCCAAAATTAAAAATCTCATCTCCTGGTTTTCTCTTTCTAATACACAATGTGGTAAGAGAGAAAATAATCCACATTCAATGAAAAATAAATGTAAGTATAATTTGAAGTTATTGCTTCACTCCAGGTTTTCTTATAAATGGACTTCACTTGTTCCTTGTACTATAGAGTAGTGCCCTTTCTCTTTTGTCTTCTAGAATACAACAGTTCTTTTTACTGTCCCTCACTGAACTCTGTAGCAATTGTGGAACCCTATTCTATCTGTTAAAGACCGAAGAACTGGACAGCATCGAAATTCATTAAGATCTACATTTAATAATGAAAGAAAAGAGAAAAACTGAAAGCACTTAATATGGCACCTTTCAAATGACAGGACTCTTGGTGTCAGTCCTATTTCATGAGCAATTTGAGGCACCAGGAAAGTACAGTGCTTCTGTTTTACGCTAACTTAGCAAGGAATGGCAAGAGCAATATGGCTGCTCCAGATGGTTAGTGTCTAAAATGGCCAAGAGCACACAACTGCTTCCCTGTACATGGTGAAACCTTCTTTTTAGCAAATTCTACTCTAGTTTTGCCTTCTGGAGCAACACAATGTATACTTTTCCATTCACAGTGTTTTTCATTAAAAAAAATTATAATACTAATTGCAGGCCTCTTTTACACTTCCAGAAAAGGGGGGAGGGTGTGCAGATTTCTCCAAAGCTAATACTGGTTATGTTAATGTCCTGCTCCTAGATCTTTTCTCACTTCATATGTCATTACATAGAAATCTCTCTCTCTTCTTTTACAGCCAGGTAATGGTTTCGTGTATGGCTGTACTGAAATTTTCTTTTTTTTAAAAAGGATTTATTTATTTATGCACACAAGAACTGGGGTGTAGGCCAGAGGTTGGGGGGGGCGGTAAGAGGATTCACCAGAGACAGAGTGGGGAGCAGAACAGGCAGACTGACTGAAATACACTGCTGAGGGGAACAGCGGGCGAGGCAGGAGAGGTCTGCTGCACCATGTGGGAATCTCCCTGGCCGGGTATCGAACTCATGCTGCAGTGGCTCAGGACAGCTTCATAGTGTTGCACCACCAGGGAGGGGCCCTGTACTGAAATTTTCTTAATTTATTTCCCATTGATAGACATTTGGGGAAGTTCAATGGCTCAATATTTTACAATACTGTGTCTTGGTGTGTTTGTATATTTCTGTTAGAGAAAATTCCTTGAAGTGTACCTGATGAGTCAAGCAGTGTGTATACTGAGCCATTAATAGAGACTACAAACTCATCCTCCAAAATGGACAAAAGTTTCAGAGCTCGAGCAGGAAACAACAGCGTTTCTCATCTTTGCCAAGAAGAAACAAAAAGGTCTAATTGATATTTTAATTTACATTCCCTTAATAAAAAGAGCATCTGTTTTATTTCTTCCATCTGTAAATTACTTATTCATATCTACTGCTATCTTTTTCTATTGTGCTATTGATCTGTTTTTCTTATATTTGTCTTAAAAATGATGGGGATTACTACATCTTATAAACCCTACTCTAAAACCTGCTAGTGATGAAATACTAAGGATAAGTTAACTTAGCAAATATAAGTTTAGTCTGTAAAGAAATAGTTTTATAGCCTACTCTAGGGTAACTATATTGTATTTGCCTTGATCTTCTATTTGGATAACTTGAAATGCCCCAAATTTACTCAGGGTTTTCCAAACAGGAAAAGATTTTTTAGAATCACTGAATTTCAAATATTCAAATGTTAATTATCTTTACTAAGTAAATTCTTTAAGAGGGTACAAAAGAATAACAAAAATAAATCTATATACACAAGTCCCTATAAGGCACAGTCTGGTCATTTAAGCTAGTCCTCCTTTACGAAATTACCGAATCTCTTAAGGTGGATGGGAAAGTCAGCAGAAAATTCAAGTGTTCTGACTGCCTGCAGGGTATATACTCAATTCTGTTTCCAGGTACAAACTCAATTACTTTAATAGACATTAACGGATTTTGGTTGCTGTTAAGGAAATTAAATTATGTAGTGACAGCCCACACGCTTTTTGCTGTGAGTTAAGGCTAAAGTCAATCAGAGATTATCTCCCCGGGCGCTGCAAAGGTAACTTTGATGAAAGAAGTGATTTTTATAGCCATTTACATGTTCTTAAGCACAGCTGTCCTACTTTCACAAGTTTTAGATTTTTTTTCTTCCTACCTTCAGCTCACCTTCAGCCAGTCATTTTACACTCTGGACTGCGCTGCACTGCGAAGACGGGGCGGTCTCTGAGTGTGAAATTGCACCAGAGATGCTCCGCCTGGGCATGACGGACACTTGAGGCCAGAGAATTCCTCGCCCGGAGGGCTGTCCTGTCCTGAGCACTGCAGGCTGTTGATCAGCGCCCCTCATCTTTAGATGCCAGTCGCACCCTACTATCAGTTGTGTCAATCAAAAATATGCCCAAACATTGCACAGCGTCTCCCGAGGAGGCACAACTGCTCCACCAGCACCCCAGTTGAGAATCTAATTTGCAGTTGGCTGGTGGCTAAGATTAATGTTCTAGTGTGCTTAACTGAGTTTGCTAATTTTTCTGTAATGGGAATTTTTATTTAATAAAAAAAAAAAAGGGAACAGAGGAACAAAAGAAATGAAAAAGTGTCAATAGGGGAAAATTTCCAGAAAGCACTTTTTAAAGAAGAAAACCACCACCAACAGCTAGGAACATGCTCTCTGTAGCTCCCTGTGCAGGCCCAATCCTAGCGCTCATGCAGTCAACTTAGCAGTTCAGGATCAGCATTGAAAAAAAAGAACAGGAGAGAAAAATGTGAGAATGCAAAGCAAGAATTAAGAATAAAAAATACTTAACTTTTTTTGGCTTATAGATGTATGTAACTATTGTGACATTAACAGGTACTTATTACTATGAATTCTAGTCAAATATTTTTGAAAATCAATTTACAGTTACCAAATGTTCTAATTTATCCCAACTTTTCATTATTGAATAGCCCAAAGTAGCAAGACCTGGCTCAAAATGTGTTAAAATGAAAGCGCATGGGAAGGGAATCCCCCAAATTCTGAAAAGCAGTCAAATAAAAAGAGCTCAAAACCAGAAACATTTAGCAAAATGACTGCTTACAACCCGAAACCAGTGACCAGGGACACTGGTCAAATTGATGTATTAAGTATGAAGTGAAAGGCAGACGTGTTCTGTATTTACCTGCTGTAGTTTCCATTTCCAACATTAATATAAACAAACTTCACTTACCCAGAATTTGGCCTAGCAGACCCCAATCAAGTTTACGTAAAAAAAAAAAAATAATAAAATAAAAATTAAAACATGCTGGCATACAAGATTACCAGCCTTATCTTTTAACCCAATTTAAAAGAAAAAGATTGAGGCTTAAAGGTTTTAACCATAAACAGTGGTAATTACAAATAACCTTGTACAAAAGTACAAAATATTAAAAGAGTTTGTCTTATTAAAGCAAATCCTAAGAGATTTATATCAAAATGCTTTCTGCTGATAAATACTGTTTTAAAAAAATGTATAAGATATTCTTGAGTTTGATTAATAAGCCCAAGTATTCTTAATAGCAATATTTTATTACTAAAACTTACTAAAAGGCATGTTAATAAGTATTTCAAATGTATATAATTACTTAAAATAATTTTCAGTTACAAAAGATTCATTTTTCTAAATAAATCTCCTCTTCTCCTAAGAGTCTTACCTCTCCATTTTTACGCAGTCGGACAGATTGACTAATTACTACTCCCACGGAGATGTTGCGAAGTGCTAAGATATCATCATGCAGCCCCAGCACTAAAACAAATCAATTTTAGCAGAACTAGCTCTCCGTACAGCACCCCTTTCTGGATGGGGGAGATTAACAACTGCAAGTCCAGAAAATCTAGTCATAGTAGATCATCTTAAAGGAGAAGCAAATCCATGAGTGTAATGCTTGCTTTTGGTGCCTCTCTTACTTTTCATTTCTCCCATGACTTCAGTGAGAAACAGCACCAACAGCAAACAAAGCTCGAAAGGAAAACCCCCACAAATTTGAAAATGATGCTGTTAGTATAAAAAGAAAGGCTGACAAATCTCCAAGCGCTGAGCCATCATGCATCTGCCGCTGAAGGTTAAGCCCAACGCCCAGTATTTAACTATTTGATCTTCACAAATCAAGCAAGGACTGGAAATCATCTCACGTGCAACAGTCTGTACATAACATCCCACTTTATCCATGCCACAAAAATGGTAAATTTAGTAGTTACCAATAAATAAGTTGGGGTTCAAAGGGACTAAAGCCTTAGACTGAGCTTTATCATAAGATATCCTCAGACAAACCTCCCCATTCTTCATTCTGGCTCTATAAAAATTAAGGAGCAGAGAAAAACTGTAAGCGCCTGATTGTACAAAGAAAATGCACCTGATATTTCCTTTGTCATTATATATGTATGTTTATAAAATAAATCCAACTGTGCCCACCCCCAAGAACCTAGCTTAAAACAGGTATTTAACTAATGATTGTGGGGGGAAATGTTCAAAGTATTGGAAAGAATGTCAATTTAGTAATCTCAGCATACTGCACTTTAATAACTTCAAAATCTAGTTAAGTACGAGTGGCAGGTTTAGAAAACATGTTTTAAATTCCAACAGTCAAACACTAAAAATTAGGTAATGAGCCAATTTTTCTGGGCTTTGCCCCCAAATCTAATTATGTATTTACAAAACCAAATACTAAAAGGAATAAACATAGAGTTCAGTCTACACATGTCAAAACCAAGTAATTAAGCTAAATAAATATTATTTAACCATAATGTCTGATATTTTAGCAATTATTTTTCCAAGACATATTTATGTTATGTTCGCATTACTGTCTGTAATATGCTAATAGAAAATCTACTTCATCCACTGACTGTCTGCCATTGGCCTATAAAATGAAAGATATCTCTGCACGAACTACCCGATGTTTATATACAATGGATAAAATGGAAATTTTAATGAATTTTTTCTGAAGAACATAAACATTCTTAAGGATAGAAATATGCATTTCACAATTGAAAAGAACTGAAATCAAAGTCATTTTGTGATTTGCATATCTTTAAATCAACATTTTTTTCACTATAAATTTAGTCATTTTTGGTGCTTAGAAATAATCAATTCAAGGAAGACTTCACAAAACGTAGAAAAACACAAGACACAAAAAACTAGGTTAATAATCAATTAGTTAGAATTTCTACAAATTTTAGGCTGTTTAGATAAGTATCTGTCCAGTTATATTTATAATCTTGGAAGCAAAATCATTTCATGACATAGACTAAGTCAATAATAAACCCTAACTTATAAGACAAAAAAGCTACTACAGATACAAGTGTTTGTGAGAAACCCAACAAAAAATGATTTGAAAGTATTATTTATATTTACATATCCAATTTTAAAATTCCAGCTACTGGTAATTTGGACAATGAAAATTCCCAGTCTGCAGAGTAAAAGATGGCATCTTTCTTAGGAAATCTGCTCTGTCCAATACAGAACAACCTCCAGGAGAACTATGAATTCACTTCTTACTGAGAAACACCGAAGGCAGCATCTAAAACAGAATGTTTAAATACGTAGCCCAAGACAGCGTATGAACGGGGAGGGACAGAGCGCAGCAGTTAAGGTCTGGAGTCCAGCACATCTGGGTTTGGACTCCTGCTTTTGCCAGTTGCTAATTGTTGAGACAAGCTTCAGCCCAGCCACTGGAACCTCACTGAACCTCTACTTCTTCATCTGGTAATAAAAAGGCTCTCCTGGACCCTTTCTCAAGACTTTGAGGATTAGCGCGGGATGCCTCACATTTAATTACTTAATAAGCACAACAATCATCGTAGTTCTTTTTTGCTACCATGGTGTCCAGACATACACTTGTTTAGCAGTTTCTGGAATGCTTTTTCTCCTCTTACACCACCTTTTATGAACATAATATTAAAATATTAATATATGTGAACATATATCATGTACTAACCAGTTAATGAATGTAATTTAGGAAACAAGCATCTTGTTACCCCAGATTTCTTGTGACAACATATTGATGAATGACCTGAATAATAGGTTAACCTGTTAACCCGAACAGAGTAACCTGAAGCTTTACTGTCCCACACAGACTTCAGCGTGGCTTCATAAAGGCCTTAACCTGCAACGTATTATAATTCACTCCAGATTCAGAATGGAATGGACCAATCACCTTTTACCTCAAGAATGAAAAAAAAAAAAAAAGGTCCACCCAGACCACTGAACAAAAGATGTCTTAATGTACTCTCACTTTGATTTATGTACAAAACAATGTAAAGGTTCTCAGTCACAAACAAGAAACTGCCAAAGTGCTCTTCTAAAGATAAGAACGGTAATTAACCATCGTCAACTATTTTTTAAACTAAGGTGAGACAGGGTAAGAAGAATCTTACATAGGATCATGGACATCCTATACTTCTCTTCCCATTCATACCCCCCACTTAAAGATATAAAAACATTACTTCAAAAAGGCATGCCTTACTTACTACTAAGATATTGCAATAAGGGAGATAAATACTCACAAATAAATATGGGACCTGAAATACTTCTTTTTAATCCCTGAGTATACTAAAATACTCAAGACATGCGCTAAGGTAAATGCAGCATAGCAATTTCCAAGTAGAGTTGAAAATAAATTCCAGGCACAAGGAGCTACCTATCACTGCCCTAAACAGAACTCTCCAGAAAAAAATTTTAAAAATCGAACTTCCCTAACTTTAGAAATATTTTAAAGCAAATTTAACAAATCAGGAAATGATGAAGAACTTGGAGAAAATATAGTTTCTGACAGAGCAGAATATAGTGCCAGAATCATGAAATATAAAAGTGATCCTAGGCTTGATGTAATTTTCAGAAAAGCCTGATCAGTCAACAGCAAAAGGAGGTGCCAGCTTTAAAGCCAACTTTTCCACAGTAGAACATGAAGTCGTGGCCAGCATACCTGATGTTAAAAAACCAAAACTCGGGCCTCCCCGGTGGCGCAGCGGTTGAGTGCTGCGCTATGGAGCTGTCGACAGCGGCGACGCGAGTTCGACACCCAGCCGGGGAGAATCCCACATGGTGCAGCAGACCTCTCCTGCCTCACCCGCTGCTCCCCTCAGCAGTGTACTTCTGATCTGCCTGTTCTGCTCCCCACTCTGTCTCTGGTGGACCCTCTCGCCGCCCCACGCCTCTGGCCTGTACCCCAGCTTGTATGTATAAATTAAAAAAAAAAATCCTTAAAAAAACCAAAACTCCCCAATGACATGTTTCAGTGTGTAATCAACTGTGGCAAACTGCCCGCGTGGAAAGGGGGCTATGCTCACAGCTCACCACCAAACCGCGGATGGCATCGGGGCTGTCAAAAAGACTTTGCTTTTGCAGGCTCCCTACCACTGTTTGGTAGCCCCAGATCATCAACTACATGAGGCCCTGTCTCCTATTTCGTACCCGTGATGGAGCCATCCCCATGTCAAGCAGTCCCCACAACTAACTGGTTACTGATGCAGAGGGTTCGCTGCGAGTAGCTCCCTCCTCTCCCTACAGAGGGCAGCCCTTACGTTACACTCTCCTTAGTTCACATATCCATTATAACAAAAATGCTAACAAAACTGAATTAAAGCCTTCTTGAATAATTAAAAAAAGACAACTGCCTTAATGAAAACACACTGTGTTTATTGGCCCCTTTTCCTCATATTATAAATGTTCTGTTTGATAAAAACCACAATTACATTGCTAAAACATAACTCCATTTGGTACCTGAATTAAGGTACCAAAATTAAGGGACCATTAAGTTTTTAGAAAAAGGTAGCCTTACCTAGGAAATTTTAAACTTCAGAAATTGAAAGTACAGAAGCATCATGTATACAATTAACCCAGAACTATGGAAATTAGAAAGAGAAGGGGGGTTGTTAATGGTTCTGGTGACATTGGACATGGTGACAAAGACAGAATGTTGTCATTTGACAGAACAAGGTTTGTTATTTAAGAAGAGCAAAGAGAAGTACAAATAATTTCTAGTTAGTTTTGCTAACATAAAACTAGAGGGTTCTATAAAAAGTATAATTATAGCACTATCATTTGCTTGGCTACATTTACATTTACTGGACATGAGGTGAAAATATGAACCAATTTGGAATAAAAATGCCACAATCTCACAGTCAACTCCTGATTCTCCACACTAATAAGCAAAGAGATTATCTTAAGTAACTCAGAACAACAGATGGATAGTTCTCAAATCACCCTGACTTTGGATGAATCTTCTCCCTTCTTAAAGTAGTCTGCCCTCTCTAGGTTTAGACTCTTAATGAAGTGTTTTTGGGGTCCAAAACTGGGCCATCAATATGAGGCCTTAGTGACAGACCAGCTCCAAGTGAACCATCCATCTAGAGATCACTGAGTTGACATGACTGACACTTATTCCAATCAGCCCACTGCACATGGAGACCACATGCCAAGCATGCTTCAGGTAATGTGGGACGCTGGGACGTGTGAGGCGCGATGACTGGGACTGCCCCAGCGAGAGTGAGACATGCTGGTGTCTAGTCAACGGGACACCAACTAGCTTACCTCCTGCAGGAGATCGGCCTGCTCGATGGCTTTAAGCACATTTTTCTTGGATGTTTCCTGAACTTCTCCTCCCAAAAGAAACTCATCCAAAATAAAATAAGCCTTCTCAAAATTAAAGATGATATCAAGTTCACACACCTGAAAAGCAGAAATAAACAAGACATCTAGCTGTAGCTGTAGCTAAAATCGAAGCAAAATAGGCCACTATCAGGTAGTGAATAAAATCTGACTAGAGCAAATCAATCTTAATTTGTTCTAAAAATGGCAATCTTGCTAAGCATCCTTGATTTAGTCAGCTTAATTTTCAAATCTCAAACACACGTAGGCATTGAAAACACAATGCCTATGTGCTAAGTAATATCTGACTCTACAAGTTTCCAACACAGCCAACTTAATTTTCTACTCATAAAAACTTATCTTCCTCAATACATACTTTCTGGGCAATGTAATTATAACTGTTAACCCAATCTAAACCTATATTAAGCACTTCCAGACTCTTAACATTCGCAGTCACTCTCCTTTCTATTTCACGATTTTACACCCCACTCTCACCCCCTTAATTAAATGAGGTCAAGCAATTCTGGCTACTACCTGACGAGGCACACTAACAAGAAACAGTTATTCCTTTCCCGCAGTTATTTTCAAATAGAATTCCCAAGACAATCAAATAACAAACCTGTTACAGAAAAGATCAAAAAAATACTATGGCATTCTATTTCCTAAAAAAAATAAAAATACTACTCACACTGCCAAAGTACTTGTCAAGTAATTCCACATAACGATGAATTATTTCCAGGGTAATTAGTTCATTGTCCTGATCCTCAATAGCACAGCAAAAATACAGGCTAGCATATCTGTAACAAAAAACGGATGTGAAAATATTTTACTCCATAATCATGCTTTCTGAATATATTTTCATATCCTATTGTGAGAGACCCTATGCTTGTGCAGTATTTCTCCTGTTTTACAACAGCACAGACTATGTTTCTTCTAGAGTACAAAAGTAATAAATGCATAGAAAGAAAATTTTTAAAAGTATAGACAAGCAAAAATAAAAAACCCATCACACCACCTGAAAGAGTATGAATAATCTAAAACACAGCTGACCGAAGTTGTGAAGTTTACTAACAAAATACACTGCATGATTAACTGAAAGCACAAATAAACAGGGAAAATAAACTCTCCAATTGAAATACTTATTGAATATACTGTTAACGCGATGTCAGTGTTCTGGAAAGTCTTACTGAAGTATGATATACACACAGAGAATACAAGTCATAAATGTACAACTCTGTGAGTTCTCAAGTGAGCTCACCCAGGTAGCAGCACCCAAAAAGAGTATTACTGAGTTCCCAAAGCTTCTCCAGGCTTTTAGCCTCCCACCCCCAAGGGTAACTACTATCTTGAGTTCTAAGAGTACTTGTTTTCAAAAAGGAGGTTTTTAGCACGGGGGCCGGGGAACAAACAAGAAAAGAGCAATAGCACCAAGTTATGACAGAAGTTAGAGAAAGAGAACAGAGGAAAATGAGAGCTGACCTCAAGTTTTCCCAGGTGTACCTTCTGAACTGAACTTTGTTACCTCTGAAGAAAGAATACTGTTAGAAAACTCGGATTGCACTCCATCTCAGGATTCCAGCTCAAGAGGCCTAGGTTATTCTTGACCCAAGGAAAGCAGAACTTACCAATACACAACCTTGAGGTTACAAAAGATGACTAAGTTGTTTGAGGAGAATTAAAAGAGTATTTCCAAATGGTTTAAGTATCTTTAAGGTTTTTGAAAAGAAACTAAATAAAAACCTAAGGCATTCTAAACAAGTCTCAGTTGAGATTATAGTTTTCACTGAGGAGCACTGAAGTGACTGAGAAAACACAATAGGCAATTACTGCTCATAGCATTAATGTGAAATAATACACAAACACACATAACTCCAGCTTGGGGATTCAATGAATTCCTGCTCTTCAGTGTGAGAATAACTAGTAATCTACATAACACTTAATTTCAATATCAAAAACATTTTTTTGTCTTACTAGATTTTTTTCATCTTCCTTGATTATAGGTTAAAATTTTTTTAAAAAAGAGGCCCAAGAGTACAGGCTCTGCCAAGAGGTAGCACTGGGGCAAGAAATAAGAAAAAATCTGCTCTGGCCTTACCGCCACGCTTTCGCGCTCTACCACACCTGCCACACTGTCACTCCTAGCTAGCGTGACTTCTTGCCTTGGCCATTCCACCCGACTCCTAGTTCAGGAAACCATGTAACGCGGTGGGGCTCCTGTAATCTCACAGAGATGTTCACAGTCGTTCATTTACTATCATGCAGGATACAATGACACCACCTCTAACTCCAACGCTTCCTCTCTTTCTCATTACTACACTGGTTTCGTTTAGAAAGGAACAGGGTCTCCACCTCACCACCACCCCTACCCATGCTCCTCTGACAGAAGTCTGAATGGGGGAAACTGACACAAATGACACGTAAGAGCCCCTGAATGAAGAAAACTAAAGATTAAAGGAACAGACAGTAAAAATAATAGATAAAAACCTGATATAAGAAGAGTCCTAAATAATACATTGCATAGAATTTAGTAACAGTTTAGGCTAAAGTTCCTTTTACTCTTATTTTCAAGATTTTTTCAGTGTTACTGCTTCAAGCACTGCCTCTGTACTCACAAATGCACAGCACTTAAATAGCTAAAGGTCCTAAACTGTGCAAAGCATTCAGAAATATTAAATATCGAGTGTCTAAGTACCAATCCGTATATAAAAATCAAAACGAAACCTGTAACATCATCTAAGTGTTTGCTGTCACTCAGCAGGAAAAAGAACCATCCAGCTAATGAATTCTTTGCTGCAGATGAACATACAGCTGTCAGCATTATGAGGCGCCACTGACCAGAAAGCTTAGGAAAGAAAACCACAAGCATAAGGAACAGGGGGTGAGACAGTCACCCCGGCCTCACTGTGAAGGAGGCACTAAGTGTTAGCTGAGGCGTTTCCGTGCTGCCATTTTAAACCTCAGAGAAACCCTTTCAGAGAGAAGAGGTCAGGACTTGCATTTACTGGAGACCCAGCCTTAACTGGGGGACCCACCCAGGCCCAGCCATTAGACTTGAGAGACCAGGTTTTACATTAAGGGCAGTAGCCAGAAACTGTATTCAACCAAGTATCCTGCCCCTGGCAAAACCTAAAACATTGTCAAAGCAATATTTTAAGAGCTTTGAAGAGAGGAATAGAAATTGTTATACTGCTTTAGTAAAGGATTACCAAGAGAACCTGAAGTGCACCCCCTATTTTTAGAACCAAAAGATTTTTAAAAATTCAATAATGAGCTCATTTTGTTCTCTTAGTGCATATTTGTAGTCTAAATCTGAAGTAAAATTAATAATAGACTAGTAAGAAGAAAGGTATGTTTGGTTATTTTTAGCAGAGTGGATTAAGGATTACTCTAATTACTGGTACTGAGAACATCTGAAAGTGCCTATTCTTATATTCAAAACACATGACTTCTCTGCAGTCAGCTAAATATCAGCTGACTGTGGGTGAATGTAACTAAACTGTTCTCAATACCCACTGGTATGTCATTAAAAATTCTTAGTAAAGAAAATCAATACAGTAGTCTTCAACAAAGTCTCAAGTTACCAATTTGGAGATGTATTTTTAAATTAATTTTAAGACTGTAATCCAGTGGCTCTTCCTAAAATGCTGCATGAAACAGGAACCAAAACAACATACAGTGTTGTCTTGAAGGGATTTTCAAAGAGTAGTCATTTTACAGATGAGGAAACAAAAGCAAAATGACTTATTCAGAGTCACAAAACCAGCTAATGGCACAAAAGGAACAGAACTCAAGTCTCCAGAGTTTCCAGTCTATTTTTTCAGCTATGCTATCCTTCTCCAGTCCCACTCCACCCTCCCCAAGAGGGAGAATTGTTATGTAAAACACTCTGGATGAGCAATGTGGATTAGACATCTTGGGGAAGGAAGACATAAAGATCACTTGCTGATGGGAACAGCAAAAGTGCTAGCTTAGAATTTCTCGAAGCTAAAAAGTCTCTTCCAGCTGGACAAGGGAAAACAAGTCTGTTGACATCAACAAAAAGTATATCCTTAAAGTGCTACACTAGATGAGGTTTGCAATGTGAAAGGGGGGGCTGTAGAAAAACTTACTATAAATTCTAACTTGCATGTGTGAATTATATCTCAATAAAGTTTTCTTTTTTGAAGTCCACCTTTTATTTGCAGAACTTGGTGTAAAGATGAGAGTCAGGTCAGATGACCCTCTTACAGCCTTTAAAAGAACAGTGGCGGCCCAACCTGGGTGGGCTGGAGGAGGCGGGGAGCAGGAACATAGATCAGCGCTATTTCCTTCAGCTGAACAGGCCATTTCCTTCAGCGGCAGGAATCTTGATGGGAAGGACTGATTCCCTTGCTGGTATTTTTCTCCTCCACACGGGGGACTCCTTTCCCTATCTAGAAATAAGCTTAAGTCTCACACCTTTTTTTAACTGCGCCCCAGACTTCCTATGTCTATGGGCGGTTACCTCCTCTCTGGTCCTTCATAGCCAAGCTCTCCCAAATAGTCTTACACTGGCTGTTTAAATGTCTACACCTTGTCACACTTCATCCTATTTCTTTGCAAGTTCTGTCTTTACTATCTCACCAAAAATGTTCAGACAAAGGGCATTTTAAGAAATGCTCACTGTTTGCAGATTTTAATCTAGTTGATTAAATCGAGTAATAGTCTTAATAGATTAGATTTTCATGTAATCGATTCTTTCTTCAATTTAAGTGAATTTTAGGTGACGCTTGGCAGCAGCAATCTTCTTGAACGGCCCCTTCCCCGACATTCCTGTGCCTATGCTAGAGTTATGCATTCCCCCCTTGCCTGCTGCTCCAATGCTGATCTCACAATGGACCACTTTATGCCTAGTTTCCCCCAACCTGCATGTCTAAGTCCACCCCGAGAAAACTAGGGATCCCCAAAGAGAAGAGGCATAAGCATCTCAAAGTCAATGTTCCTACTGGGTTACCAGTTTACGTCATCAGTTGAACTAGAAATGTGAAAGTACCCCATTCTTTCCCTGCTCTCCCCACCCGCAGCAGTCATCAAGTCTTCTAAAACTTACCTAGGTAAGACTGTCTGCACTTGCTGAGTCCACAGCAGTGTTCAAGGACCTCGGTCTCCTAACAGATCCTTCAGGGGTCAGTCCCAGCCCTCTTCCCCACCCATTCTCCAAAAACAAAGATCTTTAAAAAAGCGCAAATCTGCCCTTTTAAATTTTTTTTTTCAATCAGTTTAAGAAATCTCTGACTTCCTGTCTAGGATTTGAGCCCCAATCTGGGTGTGAATCCCTAACTAGCAGATGACTTTAGACAAGTCACTTCTCCCAAATTCCCATTTGTCATAAAATTAAGGTTTGATCACAGCAGTGGTTTACAAATTCAGGAACCATCTCCTATGCAGGGCATAGAGCCCAAGCCAGCAGGGAGACAGGATTCTACTCTATTTCTGATTTCCCAAAAGTTTCTCCTATTCCACTGGTTTCATTCAAGACTCTATCCTTGGGGCAAAAAGTTTTGTTTTGTTTTGTTTTGTTTTTTTAAATCACCTGACTAGATTATTCTAAGACACCTTCCAGCTCCTAAAATGGTGTGATTTTTCTCAACAAGTACTAAACCCAACACTGGATACAAGAATCACCCAAAGATGACTACATTCGTTTTAGTGCAGAAAGGAGTCTATGGTATTGAAGTAAGCGCCATTACTCCTCTTCTATCTCCCTCACAAAGAACTCCATCCATAGTTGGAGTAGAATAAAGGATTTTTCTTTAACCTATCTTGCAGCCCACATAGTTCCCTGCACATCCCCCAAAAAGGATTCTTCATATGCAGAAATGCTCTTAAATTCAGTAGCTGATTTGTAAGGGAACATAAATGGGCAAGGAATATGTAACTATTTTTCCTTTAACCTGATTAGAACAATCTTGAGAAATTTATTTTAAGATATTAAAAGTTTCAGATATTCATAAAGATGGATAGTGATGAAGGAGATAGCACTCACTAGAAGAGGCATCACAAGACTAGAATCTGACTCACATCAGGAGGTGGGCTGGAAGGAATGAGCATGACCATTAACCCAGTGATAACCAAAAATCCTTAGGTGATGGCCCTTTTATTGAGTTCTACCTAGCTCCTCCATGAGGTAGCATTAAAAAAATGTTAGTGCTCAAAGCCAACCTGAACCATTCTGCAACATCAAAATTAAAAAAAATCTGTTCTTGGCAAAATTCTCTCTCAGATCTAATCACACCTCCACTACAGAACAAGTGTACTTCAAATTAATAAACACTACTAAGGAACAAATCCTGTCTATACAGTTTTTAAACACCCATATGACTGAAATGGTCTATGTATCCAAGGTGTTTATAAGTGCCTAAGATTCTAATACTGACATGAAAGGCATGTCAAATACCAGTCATTACAGATTTGCTAGAGTAATGCTGGTCTAAATTCAGAGAATGACACAATTTGAACTACTGATCTTATTTTCCCCTGCAAACCAATTTATCAAATTTTCCTTAAAAGATGATTAAGCATAATCATTTATGTCTTTAATCGTATGACTAATTTTAAAAAGATTTCCTTGACTTTTATCACTTTCATCTGGGTAATCGATCAAAAACAGTAGTTATTTTAAAAATGCAAAGCTTTAGTTTAAACCTGATTCATCTAAATCTTTAATAATCATTATTTATAAATGCATCTCTCAAAAATCTGCAGTTTTTACAATATAAATGACCTAAGATTTGATTTTGCTATTTTACTTTTCTGATAAATAAAAGAATTATACCTTTTGTAAACAATCTTCAAATCTCGCCACTCAAGAAAGCTGCACATTTTAGGTTTCCGGGCCAAAACGGTTTGAACAAGTTCTCTTGTGATCTTTTTCTTCTCTTTGTCTGACAATGGGACATACCATTTCTGTAGTCGAAGCTTTCCTTGACGACTAAAAAGCAACATAAACTGCATCTGTTAAGACAAATAAAACCAATAGGACCGAGATTACAAGCAATACTTTGATTCAACAAAGTTAAAGTGAGGTGACATAGTTCATAGAGAAACTCTGGGGGACAGGTATAGAACAAGGGATTAGTAGTCATCAATACAGGTATGCCAGTTAAAATAGCAGGAAATTCTTGTAGAAAGATCTTCCTAGATACAAATCTCCCCACCTCACCCAGTTCCACTTAAGTTTGGAGCAGAGAGGGTAGAGGTCAGGGGAAGAAAAGCAAGTAATAATTTGGAGTGACAATTTGGGGGAAAAAAAGATAATTCTTGCAATTTCACTATTGTCCACCTGTGTTGTATGAATATGTATGGATCAAAAGAGAACAGTTTACATCAAGTGGTTCACAGAGAGTTGTAAGACACAGATTATTATTTTTCCAGAGACTGTTCTGGTTCCAGGCTGAATTACCTTATAACAGACTGTTATCATGTACGGTGCTTTCTTCAGTCTCCGCTTACATATTATTTAAAGCGTAAGAGGTAAAAATACTATACCAATACGAAAAAGGCACATTTCTTAATAAAAGTCGGATTTTTAAGTATCTCATCTCTTTTTTAAAATTTCAACATAAACACACACACAATAAGGTGAGTTGAATGTAGTATTATGAAAGAGAATATAAAGCTTTAAAAAGCCAAAATAAGTCACACATACAGACATTACAAGAAATACTTCATTTAAAACAGTGAAAACCAGCAACTAGATGGGGTGGATGCTGAATTCCAGCGTATTTTATATTTAAACTATTTTGTACATATTTATTTGGAACGTGCAAATCTGTTGACCAGTCTATGTTTAGTTTTTAGGGAAAGCTTCTTGCAATTCAACTGGTCTTCTCAACTGCAAACAGATAAGCATTGCTTCGAGAAAGCGAATTTAACGGTAGAATTCTGGCAGTTTTTTCTGTTAGCTGTCCTAAGTTTGTTTAGTCGTCTTATTGCAAGCAAGATTTCAGACCGATTCTTAATATTCACCACACCATCTTGGATTTGAATACGGGGTGGAGGAATTTACACAACCAATTTCGAAGAGAACCGGCCCTAAATCTCGCTAAGGAATTATTGTCGCTTTTTGTAATGATCGAAACCGGCATCAACAAGAGTTGGAAATTTATGATGCGGCCATGTAACTTCATTAAAGTGAAGATTAATTGCCCTGCTACACCTCACTTAGAACGCTTCACCGGCCCCAAATGAACGGACACTATTCGGTGATGTCCAAGAGCCTCGCAGCCGGTCCTGTGAGCGCGGCGCTGGGAGGGGAGAGCGCGTGAGAGCATCCGCCCGACGACGTTTCGCGCACACCCGTTACCAGAACTCGGGCGCGGAGAGCCCGCATTCCAGGAGCCGGAGCCCGGCACGAGTGCGGGCTGCCCTCGGCAGGCGTTCGGGCTCCGGGCTGTCGGCAGCGGGGTCCTGGGCGCCCCTCGCCCCCAACACACACACTTTGCAGGACGAACGCAGAGCCCGAGAATTGACTCTTGAAAATGAATTACACGCCCAGGCGGGACGACAGCCGCCTGCCGGGCGGCCAGGGCTCCCTGCCCTCTCGCTGGGGACCAAAGCTCCGCTTCTGCCGCAGATCCCAGGGCACCGCGATTCCTCGAGATGGGCATTAAAAACAATGGCTCGGCCGCGGCGCGGGCTCGGGGCCAGCGTTCCTCGGGCCGGCCGTCCCCGCCGCCGCCCCGCCGCCCCGCGGGGCCGCACTCGCCCGCCGCCCGAGCCCGGCCGGGGTGACAGGCCAGGAGCCGGCAGACAATGGGCGCCGCCGCCGCGCCGGGGGCGCCCCGGGTCCTCGCCCCCCTCCGCCCCGCCAAACTTGGGGCGATCCCCGCCCCACAGGTGCCGCGGGGTCCCCGCAGCCCGGGGCGCCGCGCAGAGTGGCGAGAGGGGCGCGGACGCCGAGAGAAGTGAGTTGCGGGGCGCGGCGCCCCGGGGGCCGGCCGGCCGCGCGCGGGGTGGGGTCGTCGGGGGGCGCGTCCCACCCGCTCCCCGCTCCCGGCTCCGCGTCCCCGGCGCCTCCGCGGCTCCCCCGGGACTTACGGCGGCCGCGGGCCGCGGGCGCGGCGGGGCTTGGCCGGGGACGGCGGCGGCGGCGGCGGCGGCGGCGGCGGCGGCGGGGAAGCCCCTGTCGCCGAGCTCAGGCTGCGAAGCCGTGTTGCCGCGGGGAGGGAGCCGGCTGGCTGTGCTAAAGCCGAGGCGGCGAGGGGAGGGCGAACCGACAGACCCCGCCCCGGGGGCCGGGCGAGGGCGGAGCCGGGGCTGCGGCGAGCGCAAGGCGGGCGGGGCGACGCGCGGGAAGCCGCTCGGCCGTCGTCAACCGCCCGGGAGGCCGCGCCGGTGACCGCACAGTCCCAGGAAGCCGATTGGCCGCCGCTCCGTCGAAAAGGGGTGCGAGCCGGAAGTCGGGCCACGTGACCCGGAAGCGGCTGCGGCCAGGCCGGGCGCGCCGGCGCAGTTCAGCCCGCGTCTCCGGGAGGCGCGCGGGCGGTTGTGTGGCTCGTCAGGGGCGCGAGGGCAGGGTTCCGCGGTGCGGGCCCGGGAGGCGTGGACTGCCCAGAGCCAGGTTGCGGCTCCGGGAGCTCTCCGTGCCCCCCGGAATGGGCCGGGGAGTTGTGACGGCCGGCGGCGACGGTGAGGGGCTCGGGGGCTTGTGGCCCCGCCGGGCAGACCAGCCAGCGCTCCTGTGGAGCTCGGGCTCGCCTTCAGAGGGCCTTGGGCAATTGTTCTGCCCCCCCAGCTGCCCGGAGCCCAGCCCCTCCTTCCCATCGCACTGCGGCAGCCTAGACTGTTTGCCCCGGCCCGTGCCAGTGTCTCTTCCCCAGGTTGGCCTCGCCCCTCCTCAGTGCGGCGGACCCGCTCTTGGGCCGTCCGCTCTGCCGAAAAGCCCACCAAACCCTCATCTTCGAAGCCCCGTTTTTCACGCAGTGCCCCCCTCCCGGGATCCGGCATACTCGTGCCGACTTGCTTTGCCTGCCGGGCTCTTCCTCTCAAATGTCACAGCGCTTCTGAAGCCTCACTCCAAGCCCGTAAGAACGGAGCTTCCTTCACCCATGTGCCCACTAGCCCAGGTCACGTCTTGAATTGTATTCATTTCGCATCCCCACCTAGTTCGCTGCCTGGTGGATGACACACCTAGTAAATGTGAGTTGACCGCTGAGGACTATGAAACGATAGATTTGTTAGAAGCTATAGAGTTGAGCATAGCCCCTGGCACGTTCGTTTTTGGGGGAATGAAAGCATGGATGGGTCCTGTAGTCAGACTCATCTTTTACAGATGAGGAAAGGGGAGCCCCACGGGATTAAGTGACCTTGCTTGAACAGCCACGGGTTTCTCAGGTCGAATGCTATTCATTACCCGTCATCTCCGTTCTTACAAAAGAAACTAGTAAATTGCTTCTGTTGGTAGAGATTCCCGTAATCGCCAGATTTTTTTTTTTTAATGGCCCAAAGTGAAAAAGAAATGCCAAGTTTTTCCATACACCTAAATTTAATCAGTCTAAAGCGATCCTTTATTAGGGATTGTGTTCTTTGTGTTAAAATGCCTACAAAGCTAAACTAGTATATAATAGGGATTTGGGGACATCTTTAAATCCCCTTACCTGGCAAAATGAAAATGTGTAATACCTTCCCTTTTAAGCACTATGCTGCTCGGACAGTGCCCGCGAGCATGCATGATTAATGTATACTGGAATATTAAATACGTGGTGGACACAGCACAGAACTGGCTTTCTGCAGATCTTCAGCCTCCACCCCCACAAATTTCTCTGGGCTCCCTCACCAAGCATGTCCCAAAGGCACATGTTAATATCCCCTTGCTCCCTCACTACACAAAACAGGTGCCATTAGGCAGTGCAAGGATAGATCTAATACTATGCAATGAAAACTCATCCTCTGATTCCAAATGCTGCTTTTCTCTTTTTCTGCACAAAACCTTTATTTTCAAGGTTCCTAAGGTAATCACCCAAGTTTAAACTCATTGGTCCTGCTGCTGATGTTGGTGTGTGGTTCTGAAAATGAGGATGTAAGACTGATGACATATTGGCAGACTCTGGGAGCGCCTAGCCAAAAAAGGTGGGGGTGGGGGTAGGGAGGGAAAGGAATTATGGGAAAAATAATTAGCAGCTGAAAGCAGCTATTACATAATCTTGGCCGCTTATTAATTTAGCAGAAGGAATGGCTTATTAAATTCGAATAGCAACAGCACAACTGCAAACAACCTAGCAATTAACAATGCAGGGCCCATTATTTTGTTAATATGTTCTCTTCTTTTGGCAAGTGTATAAGAACAAAATTTATAGAAGCAGATGGTCTTTTTCAGTAGATTATAGACGGTTTATTCCCCAGTCTTAGTATTAAGTGCTAATTGTGAGTTCATGGTGAAAGACAAAGGGAGCTGTCTTTGTTAGTAATTAACTGCTTGACTTTGATTCCCACGATTTCCAAATTATGGGCTTTGTTATGTACATGTTATATGCATGTTTCTTCTCACCTAGTATCTTCTTTATCCGTCTTATTAATAGGGTATCTTTTTTAATCCTCTCCTTTTATTATCTGGCTGGTTCTGATTTCCTGGTACTACTGGCACAAAGAATTTTTCTATGAAAAATTAAAATTTAGATTTTATACCTTTTTACTTTATTTTTTTTACAGTCAGAGGCCTTTTTTCCCCTCTTACCACCGATCATCCATGAGTTCATAGGGAACCAGTTCCAGCAGCTCTCGCTCTTTTCCATGGCTTCCCATGAAGTGTGCTGCGCTGGGTGAGGCAGGCTGAACCCAAGTACCTTTCTTTTTGGCTGCCCCTGTCCCATCATTTTCTTTCACACGTTCCAAGATGCTGTCTTAGCTCTTGGAGTGCTTAATATGCCCAATGCGAACGGGAATTCTCTTGGCAAGAATCTTGCTCTTCTCTGTTTCTAGCAATGCCAGCAGCATGCTGGTGTGTCATGGTAACGTGTGGGGCACCCCCTTTTGAACAGTGCCCATCCCCTTGATGTCTACAATATTGCCTTTCTTGTAGATTCGCACGTGCGTGGCCAAAGGAACGCCTCCGTGTTTTCTAAAAGGCCCAGTGCGCACATAGCGGGGCCCCGATGTTGCGTTGGCCATTTTGGTGAATTCTGGAAGATGGCAGCTCCAACTGAAAAGAAGGTACATATTTCTTAGATACTAAAACAAATTTCCTAGTTTCATTTATGCTAAGTGTAAGATGTGAGGGTGATGTGGGAATTTCACCTTCTTGTAATGAAGTTCTGAGATATTTGTACGTAATCTTTTAAAAGTGTTCAAAAATAGTTTTAGTTTTCTGTTAAATGTGTGATGGCAAGATGCTTTAATCTCCTTTCCCTCTCTAAAGTCAAAAATGGAAAGAAAGGAATGTTTAAAACGCACACCCATGGGACAAGAAGGGGGCATTAGCAACGGATGGCAACAAGAAGTCTGTTCATTAAGTACTGGTGATTGAAGTAGAAATCATGTATCAACATATATGTATATTTATATTGAATATGGAGGAGCAGAAGTGAGGGAATGTTAAGATAATGCTCAATGAGTTAACAGTAAGAAAACAGATAACAGCTAATATAAGTCACTAAATATTATTCTTTGGAGAGCAGAAGGTAAATTCCAGAAGAAATGACGGCTTTTTTTCCAGGGGCAGGCACTTGAGATGCAATGTGAAAAGGGTTACTATACATTTTATTTTAGTGCGACTTTTACTTAGGTAAATATCTTCATCAAGTAGATTAAAATCCTTTTCTTAGTACTAACACTATACTATGGACTTCATGCAGAGTTCCTTTAGCAAGCATATATATTATTTAGAAAATTAGTAAATAAAATGCCTGGTAATGGAATTCAGTGCTGAGTCAATTTAGGAGAGCACAGTAAGTGTAAAAAAGATGCTTAGATTATGTGAATTTGTACCTCCAAGGATAAAGTTATTCCAAGGAGAAAACTGGTCTAAAATAATGAGGATTTGTGAACCAAATCATTTCAAATAGATAGAACTGCCATTGCCAGGGTCCTCAACAATGAACCAAAGAGAAATGAGGAACATATGCTCTTTCTTGAAAAACTGTTTCTGTAGCTTTGAATAAAAAGGAAAATTCTTCTTCTTTTAATATTAGGTTAGAACTGTGATTCTCCACCTGGATAATTTTGTGCCCCTCAGGGGATACTTGACAGTGCCTGGAGACATTTTGGTTGTCACTGGGGGCGGGGAGGTTGGTGATGCTGCTGCAATGTACAAGACAGCTGCCACCACAAAGAATTATCCAGCCCTAAATGTCAGTAGCGCTGAAGTTGAGAAACCTTGACTTTGTCACGGAAAAGGTTAACACGCAGTAACTGATATCTGTTATAGACATTTGAAGAAATGGAATACACACTGTCTTCTGTAAGCTTCACTCCACCCCCCACCCTGGAGGAGGTAGAGGTATTATTTTTAATATTTGGGAGGTAAAATCCTTAACTCCTGAAAAGACTGGCTGCACACAAAGCAATCAGTAGTCTTTAGTAGTAACCAGGATAAACAGTCCAAATGGGATTTTTTTTCAATGTGAATCTGAATCCATGAGATGACTGTTCTACCCATTCATTCGTTCATTTAACATGCATGTTCATTATGTATCTACTCTGGAAAGCAAGGGTGACACAAATGGTTTAGATGACTTTGACTTTGGGGGCTTCCCTGGTGGTGTAGTGGTTAAGTCTCAGTGCTATCACATTATCACCACTGTGGCCCGAGTTCAGTGGCCTGAGTTTGATCCCCGGCCAGGGAGCTGACCCACATGGCGCAGCAGACCTCTCCTGTCTCACCTGCTGCTCCCCTCAGCAGTGGATTTCAGTCATTCGCCTGTTCTGCTCCCCACTCTGTCTGGTGAATCCTCTCCCCCAGCTCTGGTCTACATGCCAGTTCTTCTATACATACATAAATAAATCAATCTTTAAAAGAAACATGACTTTGACTTTGACCTAAAGCTCCTGACACAGAATTCAAAGTCTTTTAGAAACAATCCCTGGGTGGTAGAGGAGCAGTCAGCAATCAAACATATAAAGCCATTTTCTTTTAGGAACCCCTGACAGGGGCTTCCCAGAACCTTCGATTTCTGTTGACGGACACCTTTGGAAACTGTTTGCCCTAATGACCTCCAAGGGCCTTTAGCAATCTTTTCATTCTGTGAGTTTTCTACAGCACTCTTAACCCACAGCAATGTAAGAGAAAGAGTCGGTATGTTTTCAACAAAATGACTTTGGATAATATCCTTTTGACCTGCTCTTTGAAATGTTTCAGCAGTAATTTAATTCAGCTAGACCAGTGCTCCTAGGATGGCTCTAGAGGCCTTGTGAAAACGAAGATTGCTGAGACCCACCCCTAGTCCCGACTCGGTAGGGCTGGCCCGAGGTGAGGCCTGCAGATTGTTTCTAACAAGTTGATGCTGCTCGTCCATGGACCACACTTTGAGAAATCTGCTGTATACCCAAAGACAGCTAGAATATCTACTGGAAAGTTGTCGGAACCAGCAATTCTGTTACCATTTTCCTAGACAAATGACCCGAAGGAAATTGGAGCTCTGAGAGGTTTTTTTTTCTTTATTGCTGACCTCATTAAGTCTGATAACATTAGGAGAGTAATAGTCCTACTTATATGAACCTGAAATTAAATCTATACGTGTAACCCAGAGTGTCCTATGAGCATCGTATGCGTCGTCCAAGCTACTGTACTACCATAGTCTAAGTTAGAAATTAGAGCACTTGGAGAACTGAGGGTCTCACCAGGAAAATCAGATGCTTACTTGATGAATAGCACTACTCTAAAAATTCTTTCCAGCTACTCACGGGAAGTAGGAATCACCTCTGAAATAGTTTGTCAGCAATTACAGATGTGAGGTAGAAAGGAGAGTTGAGAGGCAGCAGCCAGACAGAAGAGTGTCCCTGGATGAGGCAGAACCACTATGTAGTAATCAAAATCTGGCCTTTCTCTTCTTGGCAAGCAGCTAGACCCTGTTCCTCAGCCCCCGCCCCTCTTCCGCTCCCGCCTGTCCGTGTCCACAGCGGCTGCGCTCCAGCTGGTGCAGTGTGGATGGAGGCGATGTCAGTCAGGCTGAAAGGCCTCCCACAGGAAAGCCTCTTCTATCCCTCCCTCCTCTAATTGAAGGCTTTTGCCCCTTGGATGGTGACACCAAGGGTGACCTTGGAACTCAGGCTTTGACGCTGGCTGAGTCTCTGAGCCTGGGCTCCTGAGGGCCACAGGGGACAGGCAGGCACAGGCCACTACTGCCGTCCCCATCCCTACCACCAATTGTGCTTTTGTTGAATGAGAAGTCACTTTGGATTTTTCTAGGTTCACCTGTTACAGCTGCTAGCAGGACAGGCCATTCTTGCTCCAGCTAGAGAGAGACCAAGCCATAGCGATGGGGAGAGGGTAAATTTGCAAGGGGATAGCTCTGTTACTAAGCCTACTTTTTTATGCTCCTTCACATGTTTCCTTTTCATTGACATTTAAGGAGAATTCTCAGACAATCAGCACAGAATATACAACTCATCTATGAAGGGGGCAAAAAAGATGGGTTTATTTGAAGTTTTTCTTTACATTCATACCAGGTCATAGATAAGCAAAATGTTGAAAATCATAAGGCTGAAAGAGCTGAGGGAAGGGGGGGACCCGTTCCCATAAACTGTCCCTAATTGTCAAAAGCAGATAATGTTATCAGTAGTCTCTTAGAATTGAGAAACTAAAGTTTATAGCTTATTTGCCCAGATTATGCCCTTGTCTTCTAAATATTAAAACATGTACCCTAAAGCATTGTTTGAAATACATGGACATTTTAATTGTATGATTTGAAAATTTTTTAGAATACTGCACATATTTTAAACATTAACAAATATATAAAGCAATAGAATTTTAAAGGTCATTTCACTCAAAAACTTCATTTTACAAATGAGGAAATTAGGCCCTAGGGAAGTAAAACAAATTGTTCAAGATCAGATGTCCTAGTTAGAGGCAGATGAAGAACTAAAACCCCCATGTTCTGTCTCCAGACAATTTCTTCACCCCAGTACACTAATGTCCATAACCTGCTAGCCCGTTAGCTTTAGCAGAACAAACAAACTGAAACACCCCTCACTACCCCACCTCCGCCCCGCCTCTCAAGACATAGATCCTTCAGTTCTTCCTCTTATCTCTCTACCTGGTAGTAAAGTATTTGTGTCTCCACTAGTCCACCGAAGCCCTTACTAATCTCTGTATCACAGAACATTAATACAATGCTTTGCATAGAGTTGGCACTCAAACAACATACTAATTGAGTTGTAATGCAAGATTCAATAAGTCCCCATCTCATTATTTCTTGAGTGTAAGGTTTGTTTGTTTGGTTGGTTGGTTGGTTTTTTGCCTCCTTCCCCCTACCTATGAAGTAGTCTTCTGCTTTCCATCCCCACCAATAGTGCACTGGGTCGGGCCAAGAAATTGAACTTTCTATCTCAGCCCCTTCCGGCCACCTGGTACCATTATAATGCCTTTTGCACATGGCCACCTGAGTGTGTTTTCTAAAACAAATCCAATAGAGATTAGGCCCTCTGCTTTAAAAGCTTCAATTTCTTTAATACTTTGTTAAGTGTGTACCTCTAAGTGCGGGCCAGGCAATCACTGGGTACTGAAGGTAAAACACAACTATGTAGACATGAAACCTTCCACCAGGTTTGTACAGTATATGGGGGCTGTGGGGGCACACATAGTTTACAATCAGCACCCCCAGATAGTAGAGTAAATGTTTCAAAGGGTAAAGGCCAGGGTGCTGGGGGGGGGACGCACAAAAGAGTGTGTAACCCAGAGTTTTGGTGGTAGTGATGGCTGAGAAGGTAGAGATGGGTCAGAGAAGGTTTCCTGGAGGACACACCTTTAGGCCAAGACAAAACAGGGTAGAAGTGTTGTATACACAGAGACTAGCCAGAATAAAGACAAAGAGAAGGGTATGTGATGCTCTTAGGGACTTGGCCAGAGCATACCTGGGTAATGATGAGTCTGCAGAGATAGGAGAACCAGATTAATCAACAAAGATTAAAAACATTTGAACTTTATATAAGGACACTGGGGGACATTGAAGGATTTTAAGCATGGGCAGTGCCATTATTGGATTTGAGTTGTAGAGTTTCAGAAAGATCACTATGGATGAAATGTGGTTAATTGCAGGATAGATTGTAATTAGAGTTTAGTTGTAAATAAAACGAACCACTCTGACGCAAACAGAAGTTGTTTAAAAATAATTAGAAGAGCAGGAAGAACAAAAATATAAGCTAAGTTTCCAGAAAAACCTTCCAGAGTAGCGTGGCAGAACTTGATGGCCAGGAAGCTGCTGTGTCTGGCATGATCAGTGAGCTGGAATATTAAGGAGCTGTCTTCATCACTGCTGGTTTCAGGACTGTGCCTTATCTGTGGTGATCAGGAAATCAGGAAGCTGCTCCCAGCAAAGTTGGATGCGTGGGCCCTGCCTCTTACTGTGTGGCCAGGATCTAGACATGGACTCCCTCTGCAGCTTCCACTGCCCCTCAGTGCCTCCGTGACCGCACCTGTCAGCAGAAATAACAGAGGCAAGGCCCCTTCTTCTCGATAGGCCATGTCCTGCTTCCAAGTTATTCACGAATGCACCTGATTATTGCAACCTGCGTCACAACTGGAAACCTAACTAAGGGATATAGTTTTGTTTTTCGGAAGGCACACCGCAAAGAGGTTGCACTGGATGTTGGGCAGGCAGATCCGCAGTGCCCGTGACAGAGGTCAAGATTGGTGGCCGAGAGACAAACTGGGGAGTTGTTGAATAATTCACTTGAGAGGTTAAGGTAGCCTGAACAGGTAATAAGGAAGACAGGTTTGAGAGAGTTTAGGAGGTAAGACTCATTGATGTATGTTGCTTTGAAGTGGCGCAATGGGAGTGGGTGTAAAGTCAAGGATGACACCGGGGATGACTCTCTGAGAGAGGGAATCCAGGAAGAACGTAGATTGGTGGAGAAATTAACTCATTTTTTCAACCTCCAAAGTCAGATCTCTGTGGGCCCTCCAAATGGACAGTGGGCGTTGTTGATATAAGCCTGCAGCTCAGGAGTGAGGTGAGGGCTGAAGCTAGAGATTTGTGAGTCATCAGCATAGAGCTGGTAAATCAAGCTGAGTAGGATGATGAGGTCACTCCAGAAGAGTGTATACAATAGTAATTTTTTAAAAATGTACTGTGGAAGGGCCTCCCTGGTGGCAAGGGGTTAAGTCTCAGCATTATGAAGCTATTGGCAATCACTGCAGCACGAATTCGATCCCCGGCCAGGGAGCTGACCCACAGGGCACAGCAGACCTCTCTTGTCTCGCCCGCTGCTCCCCTCAGTAGTGTACTTCAGTAGATCTGACTGTTCTGCTCCCCACTCTGTCTCTTGTGAATCTTCTTACCACCCCCCAAACCTCTGGCCTATACCCCAGCTCTTGTATGCATAAATAATCTTAAAAAAATAAAAATGTACTGTGGAAGACAGAATTATTAGATGGTTCCAGTGATATTTGCCACCTGGTGTTACTATGTGCTTATGTTAGGTTACCTGACCAAAGGCAATTTGCAGATGTAATTAAGGTTACTAATCAGTTCACCTTCAAATAGATTACCTAAGTGGACTTAAATATGTGGTACTCTTTCAAAAAGAGTTTTCTCTGGCTTGTACAAGAAATCAGATTTAAAGCATAAGAAGGATTCAATGAGAAGGGATTATTCACTGCTGAGATCTGAGGGGGCTGTGTGGGAGGGCCTGTGAGTAGCCTCTGAGAGGTGAGAATGAACTTAGCTCACAACCCGCAAAAACCAGGGTCCTTCGTCCTACAACCACAAGGAACTGAATTTGACAACAACTCTAATGAGCTTGGAAGAGGATGTGCTTCAGATGAGAACACAGCCCCAGCCAAAATCTTGACTTTAACCTGGTGAGGCCCAAGCAGAGAACCCAGCTAATCCATGACTGGACTCTTGAGCCATTCAAGCTGAAGAATAATAAATGGATGTTGTTTCAGACTCTTAAGTCTGCATTAATTTGTGGCACATTAATAGATCACTTATACAAATACCCAGGACACAACTCAAGAATACTGACTTTTAGGGGGCAGGCAGGGGGAAAGCCTCAAAAGAAGACTGAGAAGAATTGGTCAAGAGCATGAGAGGATCCGGAAGTATGTAGCGTCATGAAGCTCAAGGAAGAGATGATAAATAAGAAGGAGAAAGTTGTCAAGTGGACCAAATATTGCTGAGAATTCAAGTAGAAACAGAAAGGGCCCACTGGGTTCAAAAAAGCTTTTTGAGTGAAGTGTTGTGGAGAAACAGTCATTGCAGCATATGGGTGAGAAGGTGGAAAGGGAATAGTGAAGCTAGCTTTAGTAAGTTTGTACTTCAAGTGGAGGAAAAAGAGACGTAGCTGGAGAGGGGGACATGACATCAAGTTGGATACTGTTCTTAGGAAGGGAGCAACGTGCTGACGGGTAGGAACTAGTAGAGACACTTGAGATCCTGAAGATACGGGAGAAGGGAGCAAATCTTCCTTTCTACAGATGTTGTGCCACCCCCGGGCCGGGTAAGTTCATGGTCGGCTCTCACAGACGAAAAGAGAATTTTGGAGCCCTCGGTAGATTTTTACAGGCCTTAATTGCTGAATCAGGGAAGAGAAGGGATATTTCTTCCATTTTGCTCAGAGCAACTGAATGGTGGGAGAGGAAGAAACACGTTTGGTGGTAGTCAAGAAGCTTGCTTTCTGTCTGACCTAGCGGAGGAGATTAGATTATCTGCTGGGGGTGAAGGGAGAGGTGGAGGTGGAGATAGGTTGAGATGTATTAAGTAGGTTTCTACTAGAGACCTTGGAGAACTGGAGAGAAGCTTCTGAAATGATATGAAAGGATAACCTGAGGGCACTGAGTACGATGGAGATGACATCTGTAACTGGGTCATTTTATAATTAGTTCCACTGATGGAGGTTTACTATTTGTCAGGTCGTTGAATTATAAGGACGAGAGACTGAAGTGGTGAGGTATGGAATCCAGGCCCATCAAGAAAAGCAGAGACAATGAAAGTGGGGAGTCTGGGGGCAGGGAGAGAGGTTGTAGAAGCTGATAGAGCAGAAAGAGGAAGACACCAGGCCTATCAAAGCTAGCTTATAATGAGAGCAACTGCGTGAAACAACTGCAAGTATTGGGAGCTGTGCTATGAGAGACCTGTGAGTACATTCTTTCAAAAGTGAAGGGGGGTTACGGGGGGAGGGGAGGTTATGCACCAAACAAGGGCAGAGTGGGTGGCCAAGAGGAACACAGGTGAAGATCACTGGTGAAGAGAGGACCAAGGAAGCAAGGAAGGGGTTCACTTGGGTTTTGAATAGCAGGTCATCTATGTAGATGTCAAAGTTGTTTGTGATGGTAGCGACCTGAGGGAAAAGGTGACAGCGACGCAGTTGCTAAAGACTCCAAGGAAATATGGAGAGTGTTCTATGGTGGTATGTGAGGAGTGGAGTATGATCTTTTTCTCGAACATCTTTATTGAGATAAATTCATATGCCACACAGTTCATCCATTTTGAGAGTACAATGTAATGCTTTCAGTGTATTCAGAGAGTTGTGCAGTAATCACCACAGTCCATTTCAGGACATTTTTGTTCTTCCAAAAAAGAAACCCCCACCCCTTAGCTATCACCAATCAGACTCCCCATTCTCCTCTTCTCCCTCCCTCCCCCACTCCATCCCTGGCAACCCCTTATATGCTTTCTGTCTTGGATTTGCCTGTTTTGGCTATTCCAGATGAATGGAAGTGCACAATATGTGTTCCTTTGATTCTGCCTTCCTCCATTTCACATAGTGTTTTCAAGATTCATTCATGTTGTAAAATTTACCAGGATTTCATTTCAGAGCATGATTTTAATGGGTGGGAAGAACCTCAAAAGAACTTAGGGGAGGATACAAGGCAGACACTTCCTTTGGACATCAAGTCAGGTATGGTCATTAACATTTACTGCTGAAATTGTCACAAGTATCTCTCTTTCTTGGGAGTGTCTAAAATAAGTCAATATTGTGTATGAATCTTCTTTCTTCCCTCGCTGCCCCCAGCAGTCACTATAACTGAAAGCCTTGCTTAATTATGAAAACTGCGTCAGTCATTGTTGCTTCACGTTAACTACTTGCCTAAGAAACACATTCATCTTGTAGAGGAGATAATGAGCAAAACTGACAATGCCCTAATAAGCTCTAAATTAAGCATACATAATGTTGAACAAAATATAAGAATCAGCAAAAATTTTTTTCTACTTATTGATCATTAGTGTTAATGAGAACAGCAGCAAGTAGCTTTGTTCCTATTCATTTAGAAAGTATAAAAACAAGGTAAGCAAGCAATTAGGAAGGTTAATGCAAGGATTTAGTTTTCATCCTGATCATGCAATAATTTATTTCCTAGCCTGTTGACCTCAGAAGCCCGGGATGGCTTCATCTTCTCTGGTCTTTGGCTAATTTTCAACCACGTTAGTAGCAGAAACTGAAAATGGGGATCAGGGCCTACTAAAAGCAGTAAAACTGAGCAACTAGGTCTACCTCCAGGAAACAGCAAATTGCAAATGATCAAGAGGGACTGTTGCTTGTGTGAAAGGACTGGCACCTCATGTCAGCAACAGGGAAGGAGGTAATCCAAGAGGCGAAGGTGTGGCGAGAGGCACTGAGCGTCTCGGAGGAGCTCGGTTGTAAAAGACGCATTGAAGACCCGGGAGGAGAGATTGCAACTGAAAACTCAGACCGCAAGAAGAGCACAGTCCTGTAACACGGCTGCGAGAATGAATGACCATCCGGAGGCCCGGTGCTGAAGGGTTTTGAATTTGATGGTTCCTTGCTGGAGCGGAATCCCTTTTGCTTTTTCCAGTACTCTGATCTTCTGGGAACTCTTCCCTCCCCTACCACCTCTGTTCTCTTTCCAAGGATACAAAGTAAAAGTGAAAAAAAAAAAGCATATCTTAAAGATATGGAGAAATCATATCTGAGAATAGGAAAACAAGTTTCAAAAGAGTTCCTTAAAATATCTTCTGCTGTCTACAGGGAGTGGAAGTATTTCCAGAAAATAGGAGATGGGCAAATATCCTAGTTTTCAAAAATGGGGAGAAGGAAGGTGTTGTGAATATTAATGGGGATTGCAATATTAATTCCCTATTAAGAATATGAAGTGGGTGGTATGTGAACTCAGAGAAGAGGTGATCCTTAAAGAAACCAGCTGAATTTACTAAGAAACAACAGTCTGACAGACAGACCGTGGTTTCTTATGTGATACGTTTATTAGACTAGCAGATCAAAAGAATCCTGTGGACATAGTTTCTGTATTTCTGCCAGGCACTTTTCAGAGACCTTTGTGGTATTCTTATGGAAAGGATAATAAGGTAATTTAGCAGCATAATCACTCTATTCCATGAACACTGATTAATACATCTATCTTTGTGAAATCTGGCAAATTTTGTCCAAGGTCTGTATTGAACAGGACAGTTCCCCCCCCCCTTTTTTTTTTACATTTTAAAAAGACAGGTTTATTAGGAAAAAGATAGAGAAAAAGAGGCACCTGCATAGTTACAGGTGGAGAGGAGAACTACCTCATTGTCCTTTTTGTATAACCTGGATACGTAGACTGAGCAGGTGTGGTTATCAATGCAGAGAGAACAAGAAGGTGGAAGGGAGTATAAATAAACCAGATGACAAAATAGGTTCCAAATGGATAGTGGCCCGCGGATGATGTGTCATCTAGCACCTTTTGGAATAGAGCAGGACAAATGTGTAGATAAATGCATAATGGTCATCTCTATTTAAATAAAATTTAAATGGGACAAGTTTTGGTGTTCTGTCCTTGGAACCAAAGTTAAGGATGGGGAGAACTTGTTAAGTAGTCACATTGATATTGTTCTGATGTGGTGTTGGGTCCAGTGAGGGGTTCCTTGGGTGACCTCTGAGAAAAGTTTCAGCAGAGCTCCCCTTTCAGTGGCACATGGTGAGTTTGCCAAAGAGACAAAGGTGTTTGGTTATATCCAAAAAAGTTAGGTTTACTAAAGACGCTTGTGTAGACACAAGCAGGCAGAAAAGCTGCATTTTGCCAGGGCAGAAGTTATACTGATAAGTGTTCTTCTTTGGGGGAGGGGTTCATTCCTCTGTGAAGTTGTTAACTATTATTAGATTGATTACTGCTAGGGCGTAATTGGGTTTGTAAGGACCGGTGATTCTCTATCATGGCCCTCCCTCCATCTCCCCACCTCTGGTCTGCTCCTTGGACACTTTCTTAGCAGTCTCCTTTCTCTATAGCAGTCTGGAGTTTTTCATTTCTATAGTTGTTTTAACAACTATGTTAATCATTTCTATTCCCACCTCCAGTTTCTGGTCTTGTGACACCTCTATCCTACACTTTCTACTCCACATGTCCATCAGCATGTAGGGAAAAAAAAACTTGGGGATTTTAGTGGCTGAAGCCAGTAAGAGCCAAGAGCATGATGATGCTACAAAACAAAAGAAAAAGCCCCCAAAGAAATCTTGAGCTGTTTAAATAGAAATATAGTATTCTGATTGTTCTGTGCTTTTGATAATCAATCTTACCATATTCTGATTTATTATGTTCGATTCTGGGAAGCATATTTCACAAGGGACGTAGACCAACTTCAGCTCCTTCAGAGGAGTCGTATCACAGTGTTATAAATCATGACGTGTGAGCAACAGTTGAAATGAGTAAGGACAGTTAGCTCAGGGAATAAAATATTTAGGGCAAAAGGATGGGTCTTGTACAGCATTTAAAGAGATGGGATGTAAGACAAAAATTCTGTTTCATTCCAAGAAGACACCAAATATCAATGGACAAAAGTTAGAGTGGTAGATTTCACATAAAATGTGGACAAGTGCTGCTAGTAATTAAGAACCTGGAATTGAAGTGGGTGAGCTTCCAGTTGTTGGAAATGTTCAAACAAATGACACGGAAGCGGAGTCCCGTCTGCTACATGAAGGCTGCACACTCAGACCTCGAGCCTGCTTTCAATTCAGAGATCCTGAAAAGCCACTTCAAGTTGTTTTGGGATTTGTGTGTGTGTGTGTGTGTGTGTGTGTGTGTGTGTGTGTGGTGGGGAGGGAGGGGGGTGGGCTTGTTTCTCTCCACCCTAAACACTTCTCTCGTGAAGTGTTTCATGAGTTTTGTGTCAGAAGTCTAGAATAGTCAGGCAAATATGGGATAGAAGGGTAGTGTCTAGAATATCCTCCATCATGCATAACACACAAGTACTCAGAAAGAGACTTTTCTGGAAGCTTCTCTGTGTTTCTTGTGAAGTTGCGGTCTTTTTTTATACTTCATTTATATTCATGATTTATCATATTGAGATTTCTCTCCTGTTAAATAAATTCCTGTCCTTTAACTGCTTTTTTTTTTTCCTTGTGGGTATTTGTGGTAATTTAAGAATGGAGAGTCATGTGTTTTTACAACTGCTTAACCTACTGTACTTCCTTACTGTGATTTCCGTCACTGAAAATTTACTTTAAATGAAAATACCACCTCATTCTCATCCTCTGTTTTGGAAGGTGCTTGGTGTTTGCCTGGAAAGAGCTTTTAAGGGCACCACACACAAAGGTGTGCCTCCCAGTCAGGCAGACCGGGTTTTACACCTTAATTCTACTGCTTAGCTGAGCTGCTGAATCTTTTTTTTTTTTTTAAGATTTATTTATTTATGCATATAAGCTGAGGTGTAGGCCAGAGGTGGTGAGAGGATTCACCAGAGACAGAGTGGGGAGCAGAACAGGCAGATCGACTGAAGTACACTGCTGAGGGGAGCAGCGGGCGAGGCAGGAGAGGTCTGCTGCCCCATGTGGGAATCTCCCTGGCTGGCGATCGAACTCGTGCTGCAGTGGCTCTGGATAGCTTCATAGTGCTGCGCTTAACCTGTTGCGCCACCAGGGAGACCCTGAGCTGCTGAAACTTGCAGCTATTAAGTAAGGTGAATAGTGTATCTTTCTGAAAGTTATTTTACAGATAAAATAAAGCAGAGTGCCAAGGACTTACCCTAATGCCTAGTATATAGTAGCTGTACAATGAAGTGTGAATTTTATGATTAATTCCCCACACAGTAACTTTCCAGCAATTCTCAGCTCTCCTTAAATGAATAGACCAAAGTTAGTTTCTTAACACTGTAGTTTTTATATTTAAAATATTTCATACTGGTTGTTTTGTTCCCTAATCTATTCATTAAAGTACTGCATGATTCTAAACTAAAATGGCTTAACTTCATAATTACTTATAGGTTTGTTTAAAAAAGAAGTGGTACGGCCTCTCCCTGGTGGTCCAGGGGTAAGTCTCAGCGCTATCAAGCTATCGTCAGCCACTGCTCATGAGTTCAGCCCCCAGCTAGGGAGCTTCCCGCAGGGCGCTGCATCCTCTCCTGTCTCCCCACTGCTCCCCTCAGCAGTGTATTTCAGTAGATTCGCCTGTTCTGCTCCCCACTCTGTCTCTGGTGAATCCTCTCACCCCCATATCTCTGGCCCATAACCCAATTCTTAGATGCATAAATAAATAAAAATAAATCTTTTTTTAAAAGGTGGTTGATGGTAACCAATTCCAAGGCATGAGTTTTATCATTAGCCTAGACTTTTTCTTTTTAACTATGCACTCCCTGCCTAGGTCTGAAGCTGTAGTTTTCCCAAAATGCCTTGCCCAGAGAAAAGCGATTGCAGCATTCCTGCCTGTGTAGCCTAACCAAACCCAGGGCACTGATTGTTTCCGTCCTGTACTTTACAGAAATTGGCCTCCTCTGTTTGATTTGAAGTCATGAGTCTGTATCACAGTGAGCGGTACACTCCGCTTAATGAATCATTAGTAGAACAGAGAAAAGAACAGACTCAATTACGTGCTGGGCTGGTTAACCAGTCTTTCCCTGAACACTGCCCTGCACCAGCCTACGTTGAACAGCGAAGCTTTTGTGTAGTAACGACTCCCTGGCCAGTAGTTTTGTCTGTTGAACCTAAGACGCATATTCTACATACGTGACTGCTTTTAATCTGACTTGGCAGCTTTCTCAAATCCTGCGGTCATCTGCAAACAGGAATAATAAGGGCTTTGTAGAAACAGCACAGCTGCCGGGCTCCCTGACTCGCTTTCCCCCTTTCTGTCTTCTTGACTGCATGATCCATCGTCTGCAGGTATCAAACACTGCCTGGTGGCCCGTCAGGACTCCATAAGCCTCAGTAAAAACGGGGGGGTGCAGGTAAGCGATGCCCAAATAATGAAGTGAGGATGCGTGCAGCCTTTCTTGCCTCTGCATCAGTGCTCCCGCACCCAATCGTCAAGTTCCTTACGAGCCGTGTTCCCCCCTCCTCAATGACGTGGAACACTTGTGGAAACCTGCCTCAGCCTTCAGAAAATCTCAGCCCTTTCACCTCTTCAGGGAGGCCCCCTTGACCTTCCCCAGACCTGGCCTTGCCTGTGACCTGCTGTTGTTTTTCCACTCCTAGTAGCCCAGACGCTCCTTACAAGCAGGGACCGTGTCTTCTCATTTTCTGTGTCTCAGAGACTTACCAGTGCCGGGCCTGTCAAGACCACTCAAGAACTTTGGTTAATTGAATGGGTCAGGGGAGGGTTGAAACCCAATTTTGATTAATTACATAAATGGCACTGCGCACCCATGATATCCCAGGGGAGCCAGACAACCCCAAAATAAACACATAAATATGTCAGTGAGTGAGAAGTGCCAAAGGTGAGGAGAAGGCAGTGGCAGTGGGAGACACTCGATAAGCAGATAACTAGGTCAGGAGGTGATAAATAGAACGAGAGGACTGCCAGCAGGGGCTGCAGGGCTGGCTCTCTCAGAGAGTGGTCAGGGAAGGCCTCCCTGGCAAAGTGATGTTTGAGCACAGACCTGAAGAAAGTGAAGGAACAAACCAGTAGAACCTGCAGGATAAGCTTTCCAGGCAAGTAAAGAGTGCCTGATCTTAAGTTTGGTGCCAGGAAGCACGTGTGGCATCTTTGATGGCAGGAGTTGGAATACTACCGCAGCTGGAGAGAAGGGAGTGAAGAGGACAGTGGTAAGAGGGGAGAGCAAAAAAGGAGGAGAAAACAAAACCAGGGACAAAAGATACGGCATGCATTTGCTGTAAGTGCTGGAGTTTGAGCTCCGTGACTATGACAGGCCAGCTAAGGAAACTTACAAGTAAGAGCCTAGATTCCTATGGTTGGGAAGTAGGCAAAAAGCCAGAGGAATGGAAGGCCATGGGGAGACGGTGTCCTAATTCTGAAGGAGGCAGTACCAGGAAGAACAGTCTCGAACGCTCGTTACCCCCAGATAACTGATTACAAAATTCAAAGAATGATTGGCGAACACCCACACAGGAAATTAGTGAGCTGTAGAAGCTACTTGGAGGATGGGGTCACAGAGATCACATCAGTCACTCGATGCCTTTTCACTTGGGCCTTCACTGATGACGGGCGGCTGGGCGATCAAAGCCGTGTCGTCCAAATGGGGTACAGGGATTGCTGCAGGTATTGGCAAGGTCTTGTCTCTTCCTGCACGAGATGGACAGATAGGCTCCCAGTGGTCACCCTGTTTGATGGCTTTGTTCTTTTTTATTGTTATTTCTTTTGTTTCTTGTGATAAGATATTTATAACACAAAGTTTTCCATTTTAAGCATTTCCAAGTGCACAGTTAATTGGTATCAAGTACATTCATTTTGTGGTGCAACCAACATTACTGTCCAGTTCCAGATTTTTTCATCACCCAAAGGATGCCCTGTACCCATTAAGCAGTCACTCCCCATTCACCCCTCGCCCAGCCCCTGGAAGCCACTAATCTCCTTTCCGCTTCTATGAACTCACTTATTCTGGATGTTTCATATACACCATGTGCCTTTTTTGTCTGACTTCTTTCACTTAGCAGAACGATGCCGAAATTCATCCATGTTGTCATTGGATCAGTACTTCCTTCCTTTGTGGCTGAGCAGTATTGCACTCGGTGGATAACACTGCATTTTAGTTACCCCTTCATTAGTTGGTGGGAACGTGGCCTGTTTCACCCTTTGACCTTTGTGAATAGCATTGCTATGAGCGTTTGCGGACAAGTGTTTGTTTGAACACCTGTTTTTCATTCTTTTGGGCGTATTCCTCAGAGTGGAATTGCTGGGCCATATGGCAATTCTATGTTTAACCTTTTAAGAAAATGCCAGACTGTTTTCCACAGCAGCTGCACCATTTTACATTCCTACCAGCCATGTATGAGGGTTCCAAGGTCTCCACAGCCTTCCTAACACTTGTTGTTTTCTGCTTTTTGCATTTGCTTTTGTTTTTTTAATAGACTTCTTAGCGGGTATGAAGTGGTACTTTGTTATGGTTTTGCTTTGCATTCCCCTAATGACCAACCATGCGTATCTTCTCACATGCTGGCCATTTCTCTATCTCTGGGGAAAGATCTGTTCAAGTCCTTTGCACACTTTTTAATTGGGTTGTCTGTCTTTTTCTGGTTGAGTTTAAGAATTTTTTATGTATTCTAGATATTAGTCCCCCAGCAGATAGATTATATGATTTGAAAATATTTTCTCCCATTCTGTAGGTGGTTTTTAACTTTATTGATAGTCTCTTTTAATTCACAAAAGTTTTAGATTTTGGAGTCCAGTATATCTATTTTTTCCTTTTTTGCTTGTGATTTTGGTGTCATGTCTAAGAACTCATCCATCGTCCAGTCCAAAGTCATGATTCACCACTGGGTTTTTTTCTAACATTGGGTTTTTTTAGAGACGCTGCCCCACAGTTGCTGCACGACTCATGGGAAAGTTGGAAGGGCAGGGAGCACCCTCTCTCTCATGTAGCAGTGCGAACTGCAAGGCCTTGGGCTTCGGGGCGAGGGCCTCCTGGTGAGAGGGCCATCCTGTGTTGGAAACGCACCAGGAGTTTGCTTCCCAGCCTTTAAGTCTTCAAACCTTATGGACCTTCCTGCTGGGGCTCATTAGACGCAAGCTTCCTTTCGGGGGCAGAAATAACGGCGTCGAAGCAGGGTTCCTGCTAGTGTTAGGCAGAGTCAGAGAAGACACTGTGTTAATAGGCAGTCTCCAAAAAGTAATCCAGAGCCAATTATGCAGCTCTGCGGCGCTCAGGGCTCCTGCGAGTAAGGAGTTCCGAGTCAGTAGCCCAGGAGGTGAGCAGGAGCCACTTGGCTGCTTCTCCAGGCCTTGCCCCTGTGTGATTTGGTCTGGGGTGACAGCCAGACTGCACAGGAGGTGTTAGCCTCTGCACACACTTCTTCCTCAGCTGGGTGCTTTCCCAAAGCAATCTGACTCTGACTCTTGCCTCCTCCTTCCGCTTCTAAGGATGTTGGGATTACATCAGGCTCACCCACTAATCCAGGATAACCTGATTTAAAGCTCGCTGATTAGCGACCTTAATTCCCCTTCGCCTGCAATGTAACATGTTTCCAAGTCCTGGGAATTAGGACGTGGACCTCTTCAGGGGCCCACTATTCTGCCTACCACACCGTCCTTGTCATTAGGACTTGGAAGGATCTCCAAACTGCTGAATGGGACCCAGGGGATAAAATTATGGGTAGCTCTACCATCCCATGTTTTCCTTTCATGGGACTTTTGCAACCTTTGAGCATAAACCTTAGGGCCACCCTACCATTCCAGCTCAGCCAGGCAACTTGCCAACAACCACAGGGAAAGTGTATCCCTATGTTAAGATGTCACTCTGGGTGAACCCTCCTGTCCTTCCAAAAGACAGCATTAGGTCCAGGGTGTTTGCCCCATGTTGAATGCCAGCTATTAAACCCCAGCTCAGGGACGAGCACGGTACACAGTACATAAGATAGGAGCAAAGCAGGTTTATCCAGGAAACTTAGAAGAGGGTCAGTGAAATGTATGATAGCTACACTGTATGTGCCCCTCCTAACTCGACGCTTTCCATAGACAGTTGTTTGGGGGCAGGCACATTAGGAGCATCAGAACTTCATTCCCGGGAAAGGCCTCTGCTCCTCTGTACCTCTGAAGCAGTTGGGAGGGGCAGGAGATAACCTAGTGGGAGCCCATCAGCAAGAATGAAGAGGACTTGGGCTAGTGGTCTGAAGAATGGCCTTGCCAAGGCCAGAATCATCATCATCCTGGATGCGAGGCCCCTGGAATTTACACACAGCACCTCCGTTCTCAGAAAAAACTTCAAAGTCCTTCCCATGAGACATCCTGTGGCTAGGCTTCCTGAGGTGGTCCAGGCTGCATAGCAGACTAGCCCATTCGTCTCTTTTGAGATGGCCAACGGATGGAATTTTCAGATGCCATCTGAGTGGAAGGGATACCAAATTGAGAATCAGGATTTTGAGAAAGTAAAGCGAGCTAGAAAGATGAGGAAACTTTAATCCGATGTTTATTTATATTGGTAATTTTTTCTTTTTCTTTTTTGCAAGTGTGTCTAAATATTGTAATATCTTAAGTTCAAAGTGGGTGAGATGGGTCACCTGTGGGAAAAAGTCAGCTTTTCTAGGCCAGTTAGTACATGCATATATATTTACATATTCTTTCTACTAATAACATATATTGATATTGAGAACAATATATGTCCAAAATTAATATTAAAGTCCTATTTTTTTCCTTGAAAGCGTAACAAGAGCCAGAAAAAGAGAATGCCCACTTAAGAAAAATCAACATGAAAATTACTATTAGAGCACCAGAGCACTTAGCAAGAACCCAGAGGCTACCCAAGTAGCCTACCAAGGAATGCATTAAAAGCACCTGAATTTATTTCCAGTTTCTCATAACAGATAACCAGTAACATTTCACGCCTGTATCTCCTAACTCAGTAAACTCAAAACCATTGGTTGCCAAACAATTTGCTTGATGTCCTGATACCTCACCTCTCCTCTTTGGAGCAGCTTTCACTGAATATGTTTCCCTCCATTGCCATACATAATGCAATTAATGAATGGGTAGGAGGAGTAGGAAAAGTACAATTTAGACTCGAAATCAGAAACCATATAATTCCAAATCAACTTCTTTGGTATAAATTTTTAAAGCCTCAAGATCCATCAAAATGCTTATATAATATTTTTCATCTTCAATATCATGAGAGCAGCAAAGAACAAGCCAATTACTTTCTAAAAAATTTATGGAAAAGTAAATCACAGAATTCCATTCAATTTTTAACTACGTATAATATTTATGAGTTCACAAATTGCAAATGAAAAACAAGAAAAAGGTAATAAAAGTGATTTGTTTCCAACTGGGAAACATGCATTAGAAAATCTGAATCTGCTCTTGCAAAGTCTTGTTCACCAGATTTTCTCCTGGGGGTCTGGACAGTTAGCATAATACTTACAGATTTTCAGATAAAGAATGCCTCATAAGGCTTGAATTTTAACAACTGACTTAATTTTGACAGTCTTAGCTGAAATCAAAGCACCTAACTCTTAGCCAGATCCAGAAAAAATCTGCATAAGGGGAGCTAGGAATATTGGCAACCATCCCCACTCCCCACTTCCAATCACTAGCATTTATAACATTTGCATGACTTAAACTTAAATCTTTTGGCTTGCACTGTTCCTTCAACATGCAAACAACAGTAGGAAAAAGGAAGCTGATAAATAAAACATCTAAGGATATTATAATTTCCATGTGTTGAAGAAAAAACACATCTGAACAGTACAGCAGGCATAATTTTAAAGTAATGTTTGGTGTTTGAAAACACAAATGAGTATCCTGTGTTAAGTGGTAGAGTTTAGACTTAACTGACTACTTAAAAACTTTTCAGAAACACAAAATCCTATATCAAAAATATGTTTCTATCCTGGTAAAGAGAAAAACAGAAATTGTTCCAAAACTTGGGGTAAAATTTAAGTGCTGTATCTGGCTGAATAGTGTGACATCTTCATGAATATCACATATACAATTCAAGTCAGTATGGGGCTATTGGACGATTCAAAAATAACTAAGCTGAGTCTCCAACAGTCCTCAAGTAGGAAACACCAAAATTACTCTCTCTGTTAAATCTCACTACTATACATCTCAAGCCTGTTTTTTTCTGTCTTAAAATTGCTTGCATACTACAATGTTAGTATTTAATAAGTCATAAAAATAACAAAAGATAGGCCTCCCAAGATGTTCAGAACAAGCTTTCCCAAGATGTGCCACTTTGTCACATGGATTCTTTTGAGCTGAGCTCAATGGAGGCTCTGCAGCCTCATGAGACACCACTACCACTCCCTTAACTACCTAGGGAAATGGAAATTGGGATTCTTACCCAGTATTAGGATTTTTACTAGCTAGTGTCTTTCTATCAGAGAAATCTATATGGCAGGGGAAACATTAATTGCAGAGCCTCTGGTCTTTGTCATATTGTTTACAGGGCAGCCCCAATATAAAATGGGGTGCCTGTCTGTGGGTTCTCACCTGTGCGCTTAAAGAGGACTTATAAGACTCAACTGCAGACACACACAATAAAATTAATAAAAGGTTTATTTACAAAAGGGGAAGGGAAAAAGATAAAGAATAAATTGGTGAATGCATCCTACCAGTTCCGCTGAGCTGGAATCTCAATGGTGCACTCAAAAACCTGGCGCTTGGGCCTCCCTGGTGGCGCAGCGGTTAATCGCTGTGCTGTGGAGCTGTCGGCAGCGGTGACGCAAGTTCGATGCCTGGCCAGGGAGGATCCCACATGGCGTGGCAGACCTCTCCTGCCTCGCCCGCTGCTCCTCTCAGCAGTGTGTTTCTGATCTGCCTGTTCTGCTCCCCACTCTGTCTCTGGTGAACCCTCTCGCCGCCCCACACCTCTGGCCTGTACCCCAGCTTGTACGCATAAATAAATAAATTTAAAAGAAAAAACAAAAAACCAAAAAAACCTGGCGCTCAACAAGAGCAAGAACACGCCCAAAGCTCACGTGTCTGGTTAAAATACCAAAACACTGTTGCTTAACTCCACCCTCAGTCCTAAGCATCCTTCCCTTGGTGATGATGGCATTATGGAATTCGTAGTCCTAGGTGTCTTGGATCTCTCTGGCTTGAGGTGGGGATGGGGTCCTGGGACACTCCCCTTTCCTGAGGACCACCCTCTTACAATATGAGTCACTTTCTCCTCATCATGTGAGCCCCCCTCCTCTCTTCTTGACCCCCCTCCTCTCTTCTTGAAGCCCCTGACCTATCCCATTCCTTAGCTCAGGATATATACCCTCATTTTACTTCATTGGCTTTAGAGTCAACATTCCTGTGGATTCTCCATCCTATGTAATTGATTTTTTTTCTTTTTTCTTATTAATTATTTGATGTTAATTTGACTGCTTGACCAGCCCAAGAAGAACCCAGAAGGGTAGGGGAATTGTCCTTCTTGCCCCTGTAATGAGCACAGCAGAGGGCAATAATCCTAATGAACAAACATTTTTGGAATGCTAATATCAAATAATTCCCTCTTTTAGATAAAAATCTGCCTCAAAGATGATGTGTATGCATTTTGAATTATTCCAAAAAGCTGATTTTCATCCACAGCCCAAAAACCAATGGTAAGGATGAAAAATTCCAAAGAAAAATGTTGAAAAGACTATTACACCTTTCCACTTCCCCAAGATAAGGTCATATTAATTTAGCACAGGATGAATGCATATATATAATATGTATATGTATTTTACCCTTTTCAATCTATCCTTATGCCTGCAGTAATAAGTAGTGTTATGATCTAGAACACTACTACTGTTTTAATTAATATGTGAACATCCCTGTACTGTTATTATCAGGAATAAAAATGTTAGACTACACACCAAGCCCAACCCTCTGTTCTTCCCATTCCTCCACAGAATGTTTGGGTATAAGTAGACTGATGACTAAAACAGGAATTGTTTATGGATTTTAGAAACTATGACTGTATTGACCAAGGAGGTCCAATACACATGGAATGTGCCCTAGCAAATTCAGCCTCCCTTTGGAGTTTCCACTCATTCCAATTGTCTTTTTCTACCCACTCCCTTCCCCTCAAACTTCTTTAAGTGTCCTCAAATTCCTACCTTTTCAGTTCATATGCATGTTGGGGTAGACAACCAAAAGAACCTGACCACCTGTTGACCATTGAGCTGGACCTGGGCAAATTAAAGACCCTTGTCCCCTGTTCTTGAAATGTGTATTTCACTGGCCTTCTGTCCTCAGAAGCTGCCCGAGGATATGCCCTTGAGATAACATGTTGTTGAGATCATCTGTTTGAGACCATCTCGTGCTCGTGAGAAAACCCAGTGAAGCTTCTCTAGAAACTCTAAAGATTTGGGAGGGCAGGTTTGTGAAAACTCTCATCTTTCTACTGTTGAAGACAGCGCCTTGTCAGTTCGTTCCCTTAGTTGTTAAAACTGCCATCTACCGATACAGCGGGGTCTGCCTGCTTCTGTGGTCTCTCCCTGCACTGGGTGTGCAACGCTTGGTTTCAGTTTGCACCTGGGATGCCACTCAGTAACGCCCTTCTGTTCAAGGCTGCCAGACCGTCGCTGCTGCTGGTCTGGCCTGCCCCTTGCTCAGTCAGGCACGCCATTAGGATGAGCAGTTCTACATGGTTCGTTTTTATTTTATCCTTTATGAGAAGCACTGTGTCCCTTTACACTGTCACCCTCTGCGAGGAAATACTAGACTTTGCACCCCATTTTGTCATGACTATGCAGGTCAAATCCTGACTCCAAAAGATGAAAAAAATTGTATGTTGTAATGAAGGTCAGGGCCCAGGGGATTAAGAGGAAAACTCTGGGGGTTGAGGCTTCCTTTGTGGATATTACAGTTTAGCCACTTTAAGAAATCACCCAGATTTTCTTCTAAGTCAACATAAAACTAAAAGTTAAAGAAATATGCAAGTGAAAGAACCTTAACCATATGGTTAATGTGGTACCCTCACCCTCCTATCTAAATGTAAGACTTCTAATCTTGTTTTTAAGGAAATGCTTTAAAATTCCTTCAAATACAAATAATAGAAATCAAACCAGCAGGAAAAAGGTCCAAACTGTAGAGAAGAGATTACAATTCTGCTGAGAAGGAGCCCTACTTTCAGTGAAGAAAATTGCAAGGTGGCCAGCCCTGACTCAGCACAGATGGGACAATAATAGCTTAAGTCCAATTCTTCTGCTGCAGGATTATCCATTTCATTAGGGATTTAGACTCAGAGAGAGAGCTGTGCATTTTTGCTCATTCTTATTCTCAAAATAATAATATCCTTTCCTTGAGCCAGTCAATTTTATTTAAAGTTTTCTATAGCTAAGATTGCTATAAGCTATAATACCCAGCAAAATCATTTGCGTGTTACAAAGAAATGGCAAAGGTATATTACCTTTTGTGGTGCAGTCCCAACGATCCCCCCCTTTCTATCTCATTTTTATTTAGATTATAGGACAGAAAAAAAATGTTGAATTTCTGTTATGCGTACCCTGTGACCCATGTTAAATTGTTTCTATCTCAGGGAGGTCTTAATGTATCTCAGTGACATGAACATTATGCTTCATGCAGTTTTACATAATGAAGCATGAATGACTCTTCATGATAATAGTTCAAAAGGAAAAAAAAAGCAGCTAGCCATGACTTTGTTGTAGCAGTTGCTGGAACAGCCCCTCTGGAATTTCATGGGATTATCTCTGCTATTTTCAGTGCACTGGGGGCAGAATTGTTCTGTACCTGTCTTAAGACAACACAGGGCACTTTCCTCTCCAGGAGTGGGCCCACCGTAGCCATCCCCAAAGCCGCCCGCAGCGGTGTTAGGAGACGTTCTCCTTGCGCAATCAAGACGATAGTGTGTGAAAACTCTTTGTAAGCTACAGAGTCTACATCCATATTGTATGGAGTATTATTGTTTCAGTATAGTGTTGTGATGGTTTTGCTGTTGGCTTGGTGCTTAATTATACCTGAGGTCAAAATGCGACACCCGGAGGTTCTCAGACCCTGAGACTAGGATTTGGGGTCAGGGAGTAAGTAAGTGGGGAGGTAGAGCGGAGGGGTGCGGGCCCTTAGGCAGGGAGGGAGGAGGTGGCCATATCCGTGGGTAAACGAAGCTCCCTGAAGAAGGGCAGCTGAGACTTCTCCATGGTTAAGGGCCGCCCTTGAGGACAATAAACGTTTCTACACAGCTGAGCTGGGCCCAGCCAGCTCTGAAGGTGCCAGAGAAAGCCCTTGGGCAGAGATGCAGAGGGAGCTGGGTGGCTGCTGGAGGGAGGTGTCGCCTGAACAGGACCGTCCTCCCAGTAGCTGTGGGTAAGCCCGGGGCGGCCAAGGGCACCTGCGCTGTGTGGTGAGAAGCCCACCAGTGTGCAGGCTCGTCTGTCTGCCCAGGTCTGTCTGCCCAGGTCTGTCGTAAACAGTGTGTCTGAGGGAAGCACCCCAGGTGACATTACCCTGAGCCTTCTTTCACACCACACGCGGGTGCCACTATTAGCTATTTTTAGATGACGAACGAGATTGAAGTGTTGTCTGGCCTCTGCTATGTTTCATGAAATGTATTGATATGATTTGAGAGGCAGCGCATTCTGGCACAATCGGTCTTAACCCTGGGATTTCATTAGAATCGTCCGAGGAGCTTTGAAGGAAGATACTGACGCCTGGGCCCCATCCATTTAAAATGACGATCTCTAGGAGGGGAGCTAAGGCCCTGGTTGTTCATATGTGTGTCTGTGCATGTGTGTGCGCATGTGTGTGTGTGTTTTAACTCTCCAGAAGATTTTTATCGCAAACAAAATTGGAATCCTTGAATAAGAAAGAGTGTAACTTTGGAAAATCTGGGAAATCAGATACCCTTACATATAGATCTGTCTCTCCACTATGCAGCTTTATTACTTTCTTTGAGTAACATATCTTCTCTGGGACTCAGTTTCCTAATTTGTAAAACTGGGATACTCTATCTCACAAACTTCTTTGAGAATTAAATGAATGCAAAAGTGAAAAAGCCTATTCTTGTGTCTGGCACATTGTTGGTACTTAATAAATGTTAGTTCTCACCTCCCCAGTACCTTCTGACTTACTCTGAAAAGTGCTACAGTGTCTCCATACATTGGAAGATGAAAATTAAGTTTTCATATGTAGGTGGAGAGGGTGGAAAGCTGTAAGAGCAGGGTGGGCTCTTACACTGTCAGAAGTTAGTGAAAGAGAATAAAACAGGAGAACAAACAACTGGCTGGAAATGGAAACAAGAAAAGCACTAACTGGCTAAAATACAATTATGCAAAGACTTCTGGGGCAGATTTAGGATGGCATGGGAGCCAGTCTGCCAGGAGGAAATGAATGCCATAGGGTCAGGCCTGGCCCTGATGGAATGTCTGTCTGAAGTTGAGGTCCCAAGTGGAAATACCTTCATCTCAGGTGAAATATTTCCGAGGGAGCCTTTGCAAGACCCTAGGTTAGGCTAAGTCCCCTTCTTGGGCTTTTTGGGTTACCTTTAAATTAACTGTCTGTTAACTAGGAGACTGAGTTTCTTTTGGGTGGAGCAGTGTTCCTTCATTGACAGTACCTGGTACACAGTTGAAGTTCAACCACCATCAAACTAAAACTGAGTCAAAACACAGCCTGGTCAATGCGGTGGACTTTGAGATCGCCCCTCCCAAGTGGCAGCCTTAACTCCTTCCCTTTTGTTTTGGAAATGCTGAGTTCGTCTAATCAGAGAAGAGTTTAATGTCATGGAAGGCGTGCTCCGTGCCCATTTTGCGAGTCCCAACCGGTGGCAGTGTTACATAGGAGGGAGAGGAGAGAGTCACAAATCGCTGAGCGGACACCCTACTGGACTTTGTCAGTTGTGTGAGTCAATTTCTTTGAGGTGGGTTTTTCTGCCTTGCAAGTCAGAGTTTGCAAGTGGATATGGTTATTGTTGCGAAAGACAGCTCGTGGGCAGTCTTTTGACCTGCCTGCTGTGTACGAATGGGCCTTCGGCCTGGAACACTTCCTTGCCTAAAGATAAAGAGGCCGCACAGCAGGTGCTGGCCTCTGACCTTGTGGGGAGCATCTTTTCCTAGTTTATGTTCAACGACTGTTCCTCCATTTTGGTTGAGCATGTGTGTCGACAGCCTGCAGGCATGCTCCTGGCTTTCCGTATTTCAGACGTGATGGGAGGGGTCCATGTCCTCTGATGCCGCACCAAAGGGGTGCGCATAGGCCAACTGCCCTGTTTTGGCTGTCCTGGGGGACCTCCTGTCCATGGGGACCAGATGCGCTGCTGAAGCGGATCTTGCTTTCCTTTCTGCCTAATCAAGTGTTGCTCCATCCAGCGCTTGGATGTGCTTTGTTTTCGGTGGCAGCTCTTCGGATATGAAGCTGCAATGGGCAGAATGTTTGGGTCCTCCTCTGGGATTGGTAGTCCGTACACTGTGTTCCGCCCGATAGTTAGAGAGAGGCATATTTTGCACAGACGTATAGTGAGTGTATTATCTTTAGATAGACAGGATAATGACTAAATTTCTTACCACCGGTAGTTGTATTAGTTGGAATTTTCCGAAACAGATGACAAAGCAGCAAAAAGGACTTTAGAGAAAAGGGATCTATCGAGAGGATCTCGGGATGAAGCATTGCTCCATTTGTCTCATGGGACTGTGTGTGATTGGAGGAAAGACGCCCAGAGACATAGTTAAAGGGATATGTTTTCTATGATATCAAAAGATACAGAAACTTAGCCTAGAGAAGCAAGAACAAGGGCAATCCTGGGAACTCAGGAACAAAATGGGGATCCCCCTCTCCTCAAGACATTGCTTCTTCCATCTCTGTTTCTCTGCAGGTTTCAGCCAGGATGTTGAAACCCTGGCAGAGCAGCTTGGGGCTCACATCCTCCCAGCGCAGATCCCTGAAAAGAGCCAGGTCCTGGCCCACAGGACTGACTTGAAAGTGTGCAGGGAAGGCCTCTGACAGAGCAAGTGCGGGCCGCGTGCCCTCACCCATGGGGGAGCTGTGGCAGAGCACCGTAGATTGTATGGAGTCAGGAGCACACATTGATGATATTAAGGTGCCAGCATGGTGGGGTTCCGGTGTGAGCCTCCTTCCTGGTTTCCAGATGGCCACTTTCTTGCTGCGCCCTCACGTGGCAGAGAGCTGAGAGGGAAGCGAGCTCCCTGAGTTCTCCTGTAAGAGCACTGATCACATTCAAGAGGACTCCCCCATCATGGCCTAATCACCTCAAAGGCCCCACCTCCTAATACACTCACACTGGGAATTAGTGTTGAACGTAAGAATTTTCACTTTCTCCGACTGACTTATTTCACTAAGCGTAAGGCCCGCTAAGCCCTCTAGCCCCATCCCTGATGTTGCAAATGGCTGAGTGGCTTTGCATTGTGTGTATAGGCCACATTTCCTTTTCCCGCCGTCTGCTGATGCACAGTTAGGTTGTTTCCCAGCCTTGGCCATTGTAAAGTGCACTGCAATGAACACGAGGATGCATTTACCTCTTAGAATTAGTGTTTTTGTAGTTTTTGGGTAGATAGCCAGAGTGGGAACTGGATCGTATAGCATTTCTCTTTTTAATGCTTTGCGAAATCTTCAAACTGCCTTTGTAATGGCTGCATCAGTTTACATTCCCACCAACAACACAGGGATTCTTTTCTCTGTACTTCCCTTCAACCCTGTTGTCTCTTGAATTTTGAAGGTTAGCCATCTTCACAGGTGTGAAGTCCTGCCTCGCGGTTTTGATTTGCACTGCCCTCATAAGAAGAAATCATGAGCATCTTTTCACGTGCCTTTGACCATCTCGTGTGTTGTCTTTGGAGAAGTGTCTATAACATATACTTTTGGAAGGACACGAACATTCAGTCTATAACATGGGCTAGGGTGGGAGGAGGGCGCTATGATGAGTGGCACCATTAAAGGCACACAGTTGGGCCAGGGAAGACGAGCCCTCCAAAAGAAGGAGTGGGTCCTTTTCAGAGCTGGGTGGCAACCACGTGAAAGAAGTAGACCCACCTAATCAGTAAATAGTCACCATCCCCGCTGATGCCACCGGTCCTTGGCTGGGAAGGACTGCGGTGACCTCCCGCCCCCAAGAGCCCTGTTTCTCGAAATACGGTTCCCAACAAGCGTAGTTTCCTGTTATGTTGAGTCATGACAAATATGGCCGTGTTCTTGTTCCTTCCAGGAAACGCTTAAGAACAGTGTTACACTTCAATGTCCAGAACAGGCAAATTCGTAGAGGTAGAAAGTAGATTGCTAATTGCCAGAGGCAGGGAGAGGAGGTGATAGCTTAAGTATATAGAATTTTCTTTGGAGGTGATGGTGATGGGCGCACAAATTTGTGGATATACAAAAAGCCGCTAGACTGTACCCTTTTTTTCGATCGTACACTTTAAATTACTGAGTCGTATGGTATGTGACTTACAGCTCAATAAAACTGTTTTCAAGAACAGAGGACTGAATGATTTCCTCAAAAAGAAGTGGAGAAACTAGCAAAATTGGGAAAGTAGGTGGCCACCCCTTCACAAACCCCCGGTGAAGATGGTGGGCGGGGACGAGGGCCTCATCTAACCTCGCACGTGAGGCCCCCACCAGCCCCGGCAGCTCCTGAGCGCTCATTTGGAATGGTCGCTCTTGCGCGCTACCCCACACGGCCAAAGCAGAGTCTTAGGAGACCACTAATGCTGACATCGCACTGATTTAAGTCATTACTGCTTTGGATAAATGAGAACCCCTTCGCTGGCAGTGTCCAAGGTGCTGTCGACAGTGCTTTCCCAACTGCAGGTCAAACAAGACAGGAAAGCAGCTGTAACGTATTTTTTAAGTGTTTCTTGGGCAAAGGAGCCTTAGTTCTTTATGTCACAGATGAGGATACCAACGTATCAGGGCTGCAATGGGTACTTGCAACAAAGGTAGTTTATATGCTGGAAGCTGGTGCAGCAGTTAACCAGACTGATAGGCCTTGAAGCTGCAAGTATTTTCTCCATGACCTGCTGGAGAGATGCCTCTATCCTTTTTCTCCAGTGAAGATGCTGAAATTGGTGTGAATGCAATGAAAGCTGAGATGCAGGTAGAAATTCTGGGGTAGTTTTGTCATCTTGAAAGCCAATTACTTGCTCCAATGCCACATTTTCAGATCTGAGGTTTGAGGGCAAATTTATCTCCTGCGATCCGGGGGAGCATTGTAAGTGCCGCACACATATTTGAAATGAAATACCAGAGCAAGAAAATCAACCTTAAGGCTGTCTCTGGAAATATTTAGAAATGATCCTGTGTGTAAGCTACACAAAAGACTGGGTTGTTGAGCTTGCTTCAGTGAGATGCCCAGTTATTGTCCAACTAACTTGACTCCAGGAGCTAAATTTTGACCTTGATCAATTACTATTAGGAAAGAAGCTTAATACACCAGTGGCGACATCACATGGAGTAGAGCTCCAGGCTGGCAGTGCTGGCCAGAAACACCGATCGCTTGCTTGGACTTCTCTTAGAAGGGAACGTCCATTGGCTACCAAATTGCAAGCAATTTGTGTGGGTGGTTGAAAGAGCAACCCAACAGCTGTCTGAGCGTGGAAGTTTCTGGAGCTACAATAAAATTTTCCACTTTCAAAGGTAATGGCTGTAACTTTTTATTATAAGATTTGTCATATTTAAAATCGAGTTGTATGTATGGAAGTTCATCCCAAGGTACAATATTTGGTTCTGGTCTTGGCTTGGCCCTTTGGGCATGTGGCTAAAATGTGCACTTCTGCTGTACAATGGACAGTACTTATAATTAACATCGAATATCCCTTTCTTGAAATGATTCTACAACTCCACATGAGCTTGTGTCCTTGTTCAGCTTGCCCTCTCTTCTTCCCCTTTTTCGCTTTTTCCATCTCAGGAGCCAAACACGATTTCCTTCCATTTTCTTAGGGGAGCAATTCAGCTGTCTCCAGCCTCTGCCTCCAAACTCAGCCAGGGCCTTTCTTCACATAACTAAGGCTTTGTAATAAGCACTGAAACCTACGGCAACCATCCCCAGACTCTAACAGGAACCAAAATATCTATTAGCAAATATATGTAATGCAATATGGTGTGTGTATAACATACACATTATATACAGATGCAAACAGTAGATGGAAGCTACTAAGTATTAAATGGAACATGCATTTCTAATGAGTGGTAATGAGGGGTGTATGGGAGCTCTTTACAATTTTTTTTTTTTTGCAAATCTAAATTTATCCCCCCAATTTTTAGATGTTATTTTAAAACTAAGTGGGAGAAACACAACAATCCTGCTAATAATACCCCCTCCATGCCAGTGTAGAAGAGAGGAATGGATGGCGCAGGTGGCCCACAAGAGACTATGAAATTAGAACACAATCTCACATAATTTATAGAACAAAGCAGAGGAAAGAACAATGACTTCTCTTATCTCCCAGAGACAAAGGACTGTGCCTTCTGAAGTCTCCCACACACCTCTCAAGAGACCCCTTAGCTAATTCTGGAGGTGTACGCATTTACATATCTAGAGGCTATTTGGCCCACGACCTTGGAACTCACTAGAAAGTACAAACTGGAAACTGGGCTTAGTCCCTGGAGACATTTATCTCTATTTCAACAGAGTAAGTACTTAGATTCACAGCGTCACTATGTCTTAGGAAACACTGTAAGAAAAGGGGTACAGGGGAGCATGGTATGTTTGCCCTCTGTAAACAGAAGATCATTTTTATTTACCCTCACAATACCCAGTGCAGTAGATATGCAGCAAGGATAGGTGACATTCTATTGGTGAGGAACTGATTTGGTAAACCCCTTGGGAAACAATTTGGCATCATCTAGAAGAGTGAAGATGCACCTATCCCATGGCCTTACATCATACTCTAAAGAAAATCCGGTCTATGTGTGCCAGGAGACACAAAGTGTCCACTGCAGCATTATTCAAAATGGCGGTAAGCTGGAAACAGTCCAAGAGCCCATTGGCAGAATAATGGATAGACAAATGATAAGGTAGTTGCACAGCAGAATACTGTTGAGCAGTGATCATGAGTGAGCTAGAATTTCACCCATCCACATGCCTGTCTCACAAATATGCTATTAGAAACCAAAATTCTTCCAAATAAATTTAAAAATCGAATTGACTTTATTAAGCAATTCTTGAGTCAGGCAGCATCCCATCTAGCAAATATTAATAGGAAGATGCTGCCCTTTAGAAAGGCATTGTCCTAAAGGGGAGGTTTTATAGTCACAAAGAGAGTAGGACAAGAAAAAGATTTCAGGCAAGGTCTCCTTCCCTTAGGGTGAGACAGAGGGATCTTACCATGCATGTGACCTCATTGTTGCTGACCAGGAAATTCCAGATTGATTGGTAATAAAATTCCACTTTGGGGAGAGACTGCAACTCTAATTAGGGTAGGTGTTTTGTGTGTGTGTGTGTGTGTGTGTGTGTGTGTGTGTGTGTGCGTGTGCGTGCGTGTGTGTGTGTGTAGAAGAACTGGGGTGTAAGCCAGAGGAGCGGGGGGTAGAGGATTCATCAGAGACAGAGTGGGGAGCGGAACAGGCAGATCCACTGAAATCCACTGCTGAGGGGAGCAGCGGGGAGACAGGAGAGGTCTGCTGCGCTATATGTGGCTTATCTGACTTAGACCTTTGCAGTGATAGCGCTGAGTTGTAACCCCTAGGCAACCAGCGAGACCCTGATTAGGGTAGGTCTTAAGTCTTGTGGGGTTTGACACACACAACTCCATTTTGGGCCTGTTGTTTCTTTTTTAATATTACCAGTGAGTAAAGGAAGTCACAGAATTTAGAATTCAAACATGCATGCACATATAACTTGCAAAAGCAAGCAACTCTAAACAAATATTCCTTAAATGTACATATATATGTCTTAGAATTATTAAGAAAAGCAAGGGAGTAATAAAAAGAGAATAATTAACAAAATTCAAGCTAGTGGGTCCTGCTGAGGTGAAAGGAATGGATAGGAGCCTTGAAAACGTTAGCAACATTTCTCTGAGTGATACATAGACATTTACTTTATTATTCTCTATATCTTATATAAGTGATACAGTCCTTTAAAATGTGAAGTAACTCATGAAAGATTGTTTTATTCTAGACCATAGAGATAGTAAAAGGGAGAGAGTAGCTGGCAGGATTTCCAGGGCACAGCCCTGCAGGGAAAGGTAACACTGCAGATGGGGCACCGAAGGGTGGAATCACAGACATTTTCAAACCTGGGATGGATTTGGAATTTACCTGCTCTGCCCCTTCCTTTTGTAGATGTCGAGAGAGACAAATAGGGAAGTACCTTTGTTTAAAAAAAAACTTAATATTTTCTGCACATTGTCAGACCAACTGCCAGGTGGAAAATTTGAGTGAAAACCCCTTTTCAAAACAGCATTTTAGGAGTTGAATACCGGAGCGCTATAGCTGTGAGGGTGCAGTCTTTGCGGGTCTTTGCACACCTCTCTGCTCTGGGTGTGCTCCCAGCCCTACCCAAGGAGCCCAAGCCAGCCACTCTGAGCAGACAGGCAGCCTGGTCTTCCCGCCCCCGGGGTGCCGCCTGGCCCCTTTTGATTACCTCCAGGGTAGGGGCTGTGATGCACGTAGACTCCTGGGTCAGTAACCCAACCCCCGGAGTGCCAAGGGCAGAAGCGTGGTGTGCCACTTATTTCATCTTTAAAGAGCTGCCTTGCTTCATCATAGGACTGACACAACTACTCAGTGCCAGAAATGTCACCCCTCTCTCACCACTGGTTTTCTTCTTTTTTAATAAAAGAGGAAGTGGCGACTAGGAAGTTAACTTGTCCAAGTTCACACCTTCAAAAATTACACTGTCATGTTTCTACTAAAAACTGCCTGGCTCCAAAGTATGTGCTGGTGTCCTAATCTGCTATCTGGGGGCGTTGTTAGCCTGGTCATTCTATTTAACCCAGTTTCTCCCTGCCGTGAATTAGCAGACTTTTTCCTTGGTCATTTATTTATGATATTAGTACTTCACCAGAAATGAGGGTGCCAGATTAAACACTATGCAGTGCTGGGGACATGTTTATATTAAAAAATGATTTGTCGTTTATCTGAATTTCCAATTTCACTGGGCTTCCTCTATTTTTAATTTGCTCAATCTGGCTACCCTTACTTGAAACCTTCGAGGAAATGCGTTATTATTTCTAGTGAGGTAAGGAGAAACACTTGGGATAGGTTGACTCCTGAGTAGTCCTTGCAGAAGTCTTCTCAAGTCTTAATTGGGGGTGATTTTGCCCCCACCCCCTCACCACCTCCGACATTTGGCAATGTGTGTTGACATTTTTGGATTTCCTAACTGGAGGAGGGGTTTGCTACTGGTATCTAGTGGGTAGAGGCCAGTGATGCTGTTAAACATCCTACAGTGCACAGGGCAGTTCTCACAAAGAATGATCTGGTCTAAAATGCCAGTAGTACCAAAGCTGAGAAGACTTTCCTTAAAGACTCCCTCATCTAAGATAGTACATATCCAGGAAAAAAATACACACACACACACATTACACACATATATGTGTAGATTGCTGTATGTATGTTTTAAAATATTTATTGTATATAGTTTTAATCCCTTTAAGGCTATCAATACATTTCCACATTGTGCTTGGCCTTCTATTACCCAGAAAAATAATGCCAAAAATGTTTATCTGGACAAATTGACTCATAATCATGGATGCTGCTGGCAGCAGTAGACTCAGTTTTTCTATATGTTAGCATGCATGAACAATAGGCTTTTGATGTCAGATTTGCACTTTTTGTGGTGTTTATTGAATAATCTGCTTGATTTGTATGAGGGGCAGTGTTAGGAATAAGGTGGCCTTGGGAAGCAGTGTCAGTGTTAGGTTGAAATATATGATAGTTGAGATGGGTAGAAATTTGGCAGTTCTCGGGTTGACCTGATGTCTGCTGTGCCGAAAGTGCTCTCTACCTCATGCTCCCAACCCCTGAGAACTTTGGGTGGTCCCCAAAGTTGCTGTAGCTATTGGCCCTGGGGTAGAATTTTCACTAAGTGGTTGGAGGACTGCTTTGATCTTTTGTGTTAATTACTAATGGCATGTGGGACACTTGTCTCTCAGCCATTTTCTGTGCCTTATCTGCTTTCTTGCATGTCAGTGAAATTGGCCATATAGAGAGAACATGGACCCCCCAGATGCATAAAATGTGCCCTTGCCTTGAATAGCAAGTAAATCAATCTGTAGAGAGAATTCTAACTTCAATTTGTAGCCTTTAAAATCTGTATCTAGATTTACTCAGGGCTCTGAAGTGAAGAAGGAACATTACATTTATATTTTAAATTTATTTCTTGCCAAGAGCCCCAGGAGATATCAGGCTGAAGAGAGGCACCAAGTGTCCCTTGTTCAACACCCTGGAAAGTAAATATTAGCCATACTTTGGTGTAATAGATTTCGAAAAGAAATATCTCTGTGTTTTTTTTTCCCCCAAAAGACTAAATACAACATATACTAACATAACATAATTTGAATTTTACGGATGATACCCTACTAATATTTTTAGTTTAGCACCATCTGTTTATCTGAAATTAAATTTCTGGCAAATGGTCATGCCAGGAGATGCTGTTTTTATTTTTATGTGCAGCTGAAACACAGAATAATAAAAATCTGCTTGAGTTGAAGAAATATGTTCATAAAATGTTTCTTTTTTAATCTGAGTTGGCTGAGAAAATGACTTTTTAATCTAGTGGCAGCTGCTTTCATTTGGCTGGTTTTCAGTCTAAATAGTTTATGTTGGAGACAGATCATTTGTTTTATATTTGGATGCAGTATAACAAACAGTGCCTTTTGAGCTCTGAGGAGGACCCAGATATCACAGACATCGTATTCTCCCCATTGGTCTACCTTCCTAATTATTTCTTGTTCCATCGACCCAACACAAGTGACGTGATAGGTCCGTAAATTAAGAACACAAGTGGCAAATTGCATGCCTCACGGTTGTCGTGGTATTTTTATTCGGCTCTAAGAAAATCACATCCTACACATTAATTGGCATTTGTTTACAGGAGGGGAAAACGATGGCTTTTGAAAATATGACTCAGTGGAAACACTTCTCGTCACACTGGCTTGCAAATAGAATCCCTGCCCTCCCTTAGGGTGTGATGGGTGATTCCACTGGGAGCCAGGTTCTTCCCAGCAGAGTGTTAATTAAAGAGAGCCACCTCTTGGCACCTCGATGGCTCCAGCTCCACTTGAAAATCCCCCAGCTGCCTCTTTAATCAACAGCATGTGCTGGATGTCTACTTTTAGTGTGAGGTGCTGCAGCTACCACCCTAGTTTCAAAGGCAGAGGCAAGGACAGGGTTGCCTTGCATCACTTCGAAGTCAGGGCGTCTAAACCTATGTTGGTGACACCATTAATATCTGTCATTGACTTGGAATAATTGGAACTCCCCGAGTAAAATGTGAATTTCATGGGAGCTAGATCTCGTCTTCTTGTCTCTGCACCCCCAGCACTTAGCACGTGGGTCTCATTATGTTTGCCCAATAGACCAACTTTTCTCACTGGCTGGTATGAACTTAGGTGTGCTGTGTGCTACTGCTGTTAATACTGAAAACGTGGTGTATGATTTTGAAATGTAGAGACCTGTCTTCAGTGACAAAACTTATTGCTCAAAAAAGTGAAAAACGCTTTAAAGAAAATTGATATATTAGTCCATTCAGGCTGCCATAACAAAACACCACAGACTGGGTGGCTTAAGCAACAGAAATTTATTTCTCACAGTTCTGGGAAGTCCAAGGTCAAGGTGCCTGCCGATTCTGATCCTGGTGAGTGCTCTCTTCTTGACTTGCAGCTGGCCATCTTCTAGTTGTGTCCTCACATTGTGGAAAAAGAGAGAACTCTCGAGAAAGAGACTTCCTCTTATAAGGATTATAGAATTATGTATAGGATTAGAGTTCTACTCCATGGCCTCATTTGACCTTAATCGCCTCCTCAAAGCACTGTCTCCAAACAGCAGCACATGGTGAGTTAGGGCTTCCACAGATGAACTTGGGGGAGGAGGACAAAACCTAGTCCATAACGAAGGGACACGACTAGAAGAGACACTTTAATATCAGAACACATGATAGTTTGATATTAATACTAGTGCCTTTTAATTTTGTGCCTTAAAAAGAAGTTAGTTTTGAAATTTTCTATATAGGTCAAAAATATGCCAAACTACTGTACGGTGTGTTAAAAGTCAGGTTAGTCATTCTGGGGGAGGGGCAGGGGCTTCTGGGCTGCTGCGGCACTCATTCCTTGTCCGGGTGCTGACTCAGAGCGCAAAGTCAGATAGTGAGTATTTGCTGAGCTGTTTGTGTGTCATTTGTGTACTTTCTGTTTGTGTGTTATCAGTCAATCAAAAGTTAAGAGAAAAGAAAAATAAATCTGAGTGATGCATTTACACCAGAGATAAACCACACAATGGTTCCATTGTCCCAACCTGGACAGTGAAGAGGCTGCTCCTCCTTTGTCCTTCCTAGTTCAGAAAGTCACCAGAGGTTCAGATCAAATGAGCTGGAGCCTAGGAGAAAGCCTAGCCTTGTATAAGGCTGAGTATAATATTATCTTCCCACAGCCACAGCAGAACTGCAGACACAGTGAAAATTTCTAGCTGACATGACTTGATGCTGTTTTTCTCAGCCTGGTAGCTTAGCAGCTGGAGGCTAAAAAGTCAGGTTTCCAGGGAGAGGAGAAGAGTCTGGGTAAGGGGCAATATGGAATCCAGATCAGCAGCATAACTGGCTCCCCTCAAGAGCAGTGGCAGTTTTCAGTAGGTTGGAAACAAATGCTGCCTTGCTGTCTAGGCTGTTCCAGGGGCCAGGAGAGGTCTGGATTGCAGTGAGTGCCAAAGCTGGCTTTCCTGGATGACGTGTGGAACTGTAGGGCCAAGTGACCCTGGGTATCAGTGTCCTAGAAGCTACACACCACACACACACACACACACACACACACACACACACACACACACACACACACACACACACGGTGGAACTCGGCTTCCTAAAGATAGTTGCCATTAGGGAGTTCGCACCATTTACCTTTTCAGACCAAACAGTGGTTCTGTGCATGAACCTCCAGGTTTGCAAACAGATCACGAGTAGGTGCAGAGCGTGCAGCCTGCACCCCATTGTTCCCAGCGGTGCATTCAGTATTTTATTGTTGCCCATTGTGCTTTAACAGCAGACAGAACTCTAACTGCATAAGCCAGTTAGATGTTTCAAAACCTTTTAAATTTATGGAGCTGACTGTCACACAGGCTAATGGAAATTCCATTGTTCCAGGAGAGCTGGCTCTGTCAACAATAATCTTGGGATTCTTGTGTCATCGTCTTGAGTAAAACAAGCGCATCCACCTCCATTTACCGTTTATAATTGTTGAGATGTGATTTAAAAATACCTGCAGAAAATGCTTTGACAAAACATTTGCAAACTTTGTCATCATTTCCCTGCCTTGTGGAAAGTAATGACCTTTAAGTTGTTGAAAAATTCTAATTGGGTGTTTGCGGGCTGTGCGTGCACACAGGGGCAACAGGCAGAGCTCTTGACGCTTTACTGAGCTGAGAGCCCCCAGACGTCCGTGATCCCATCAGGCTCTGCGTGCTGGTAGTTTCCAGGCGCTTTGGCCAAGGGCTCTTTCTTCGCTGACCCTGGCCCCTTCGCGCTGTGTGGTGGCTTCTCGGACTTTTCTCAGTAGGCTCAGAGTAGGCCTCTGGCTACCGGTATGGGAGCTGGAGGTGAGCCGAGCCCTGAACCTTGGCAGCTTTATGACCGTTACTTAAAGCATGTGGATTGTTGAATGAAGGCCGTGAGCCCAGAAGGCCAGGAGAAGACTTTGTTCTTGCCCAAGCCCTCCACCCTTCCCTAATCCCAGATCAATGTTCCCTAAGCTTCTGCCCTTTTCCTAAGCAAAGAAGCAATCACTGCTCCCCTTTTATGACCAAGAAGAATGTAGTTTGGGGCTCTGGTGTAGTTCTAGGCTTATGCATAAACATGTTTTCTCTACCTAAGACTCATCTTTACTCTCAAGAGTGAGGATGAGGTCACCTCTTCTCGCCTGTCCTGTGAAGTCTCTCCCTCTCTGTCCTTGATCCCCTGTCCCTAAATATGCCTGCTCCGTCCATTATTTAGAATTCGCAACAATGCGTATTCTCCATACATAGGTCACTGAATTGATTGTTTTTCCTTTGCTGACCCTTCTGATGTTGGTTTTTTTTTTTTTTTTTATTTATACATACAAGCTGGGGTACAGGCCAGAGGTGTGGGGCGGTGAGAGGGTTCACCAGAGACAGAGCGGGTAGCAGAACAGGCAGATCAGAAATACACTGCTGAAGGGAGCAGCGGGCAAGGCAGGAGAGGTCTGCCACGCCATGTGGGATTCTCCCTGGCTGGGTGTCGAACTCGCGTCGCCGCTGCCGACAGCTCCACAGCGCAGCACTTAACCGCTGCGCCACCAGGGAGGCCCGGTTTTTTTTTTTTTTTTAAAGATTTATTTTTTATTTATACATACAAGCTGGGGTACAGGACAGAGGCATGGGGCGGCGAGAGGGTTCACCAGAGCCAGAGTGGGGAGAAGAACAGGCAGATCAGAAATACACTGCTGAGGGGAGCAGCGGGCGAGGCAGGAGAGGTCTGCCGTGCCATGTGGGATTCTCCCTGGCCGGGCG